>APFE031261309.1:0-48957 GCA_000404065.3 Pinus taeda
CAGCAATCAAGATTCAGCAACCTCAAAACTACCTACCCAGCCTACTTACCTAACATTTTTTCTTCTTTTGGTTTGGGTGCACTTAGACTTGCAAACCTGTCATTTCAATTTTTCTTTTTCATGCTTTCCTATGTACAGACTACCCTTATTTCATCCAAGGGCCCAGATTAAGCTGTTGGGCTCCTTTAATTCTCTACCTGTCTAAGAATCTGCCAAGATTAAGCTGTTTGGACAGATTTACATTCTCTATATTCTAAAACAGGAAATTTAAACCTAGGGAGACCAAGATTAAGATGTTTGGACCTCCCTTTAACTAAAAATTGGCGATACCGGGATAGCTTTTCAAATTTGGAAGGCAATTGAATGAACTTGGAGTAGCCTTCTTCGCTTGGAGACTGTTAAGCAAATATGGAGCATTGCAGTATGCAAATTACAACATATTTGGCCTGTAAAAATGTCAATCATGAAATATGAATAACCTACTGCAGCAGGAAGCTAACAAGTTTCGATAAACTTGACCAAAAATTCCCGATAAATCAAGAATTTCGATCAAAAATAATTGAAGTAGGTAATGCAAAATGAACCCATAGATTTTGGAAGAACATGTTTGTGGTTTGTTTAGTTGTAATATGTTTCTTACATGGCATCAACACACACATTTTGTTGAAACGATCCACTACAACATATATATAATCATGACCTTTCGTAGACATTGGTAGTCCCCCAACAAAATCCATAGAAATACTTTCCCAAGGATAAGAAGGAATAGGAATTGTAGTATACAAACCCAATTTCTTATTGCTTGGCTTTCTAATAGCGCACAATAGAACATCCTTTTGCATATCTTGATATAGTTTCATTCATGTGAGGCCAATAGCAATACCTCTGTAATTGAGAAATTGTTTTGCCTACACCAAAGTGACCAACAATAAGATAAGTATGGGTTTCCCTTATGGCATTGACTCTTTCACCCCATGAAACACAGAACTTGCCAAGATTATACAACAACTTGTTATGAACATGATAATCCAACTCTTCAACATGATTGCCTTGACTCAAAGTTGCATAAACGTCTTTAAAATCTTCATCTTGAGCATATTATTCAATGTAACTTTCATGCATGATTGAGTTACGCTTAATAATAATAGATGCATCAACAATAGGTCTGGATAACATATCTATAAATTTGTTGTATATGCCTTTTTTATACCTTATTACAAAATGAAAATGTTGTAGGAATCCTATCCATTTTAAATGTCTAGCTTGGTGTTGCTTGGTTTGTGATTGTAAATATTGCAAAGGTTGATGGTTAGTATGAATAATTGTTTCTTTACTCATCAAATAGTGCTTCCATTTCTTCATGCTTTATACCAAGGCATACAATTCTTTATCATAAGTTTGGTAGTTAATTACTACATTAGTAAAGGTTTCAGAATGATAACATATTGTCTTACCATGCTGCATCAAAACTACTCCCATAGCATATTTGCTTGCATCGGTTTGGATTTCAAATAGTTGCTTAAGATCTGGAAGTGCTAGAACTTGTGTTGTACTGATTTTCTCTTTCAAAGTGTCGAAGGATTTGTGTTTCTTACCTCCCCACTGAAAGACTTGTTTCACACTTGTCAAAGCATGTAATGGTTCTGCAATGAATGAGAAGCTAGTGATAAGTTTTCTCCGATATTGGGTTGCTCCCGAAAAACTCCCAACTTCTATTACATTATTGGGTTTAGCCCAATTCACAATAGTACCAAATTTTGAGGGATCAATATTCAATTCAACCCCTCCTACAATATGACCCAAATAAACCAAATAGGTTTTCCCAAATTCAGATTTAGACATATTCAAATACAAGTTTTCCTTTTTTAAGACATCTAGAACTTGCTTCACATGCTTGACATGCTCTTCATGAGTCTTACTGAAAATCAGAATATTATCTAAGTAGACTATGACAAAATCATCAAGGAATGGTCGCAATACATCATTCATAACTCTCATGAATGTGGCAGGTGCATTGCAAAGCCCAAACGACATAACTAACCATTCAAACGAACCTTGTCTTGTCTTGAAAGCAGTTTTTCAAATATCATCTTCAACAATCCTTATCTAATGATAACCGCTTCATAGATCAAACTTAGTAAAATAAACAACTTCCTTTAACTAATCTAGCAAATCATCAATGTGAGGAAGAGGATAGACATTCTTTATTGTGATCTTATTCAAGGCTTAGAAATCCACACACATGCTCCATGTACCATCTTTATTCAAAACCAAAACAATAGGAGACCATCAAGGAGTTCTACTAGGCCTAATGACACCTTTGTCAAGCAACTCTTGAATTTGCTTCTTAAATTCTGGATTCTCCAAAACTGACATTCTATACATGCCAATATTCGAAAATGGTTCATCCTACCACATTAGAGAACTTTTGAGGTCTAAAATGGGCCTCCTAAGAAAAATGTACAACCAAAATAAACTTTATAAGAACCAATAGGATTCAAGATGATGATGTCAACCATGGGGGATGATTCACCATTTTTCAGGTAAAAAAGTAAAAAGATTAAAAAGTAATAAAATAATAAAACTATTTTTTCAACTTGTATTTTCAACTTATCTCCCTAATTTTTTTACTTAAATTTCGAACAGGAGTACTCATTGGATGCAAAATTTAATTCCTCATCCTAGGAGTACCCATGTTGCATACTTTCAATGGACTCTACTACATGAAAAAAAAAAATGTATATATATATTACACGAAAATATGTGATTGCAATAATTTTTTTCATGTATTTCTCATTTTTTGTGTAGTAGGGTCAATCGAAATTATGCAACATGGGTACTCCTTGGATGAGGAATAAAATTCTCCATTCAACAAGTGTTCTTGTTTGAAATTTGAGTAAACCCATAAGGAAATAAGTTGAAAATACGAGTTGAAAAATTAGTTTTTCTTTTTCCCCTCTAAAATTTGATGATGTATTCTAATCTTATTTTATTATTTCCACTATTATTTTATAATTTCTTTAGGAGACCCATTTTAGACCTCAAAAGTCCCCTAATGTGCAATTGAATATCATGTTGGATTCCTCTTTTTGGAGGTAACCCTTCAAGTTCCTAAAACATATTGTCATAAGTGTTAACAACTTCAACCAATTCATGCTTGAGTTTAGAATCACAACCTGTGAAAGCTTCAAATTCAATGGTATATTTATCTTTAATCATCAACAATACAAAATTCTTACTAGCATTTACAAACCTTTTCATCTAACCAACACTAACAAGAGATAAGTTCATCTTCTTGTGATGTGCTCTAATAATATACTCAACTCCATATTAAAAAGACGATATTTGTTCTCATGACAATATAATATGGTTTTTCGATCATATAAGTATGGACTCCCTAAAAAAATCCCGCAAATATCAAGTGGTACAACATCAAGCTCTACCTCATCTATAAAATTAGCAGTGATGGAAAATTTGAGTTTACATTTTCTTGTCTCTTGTAATTTGGCATCATAACATACTCAACCTAATGGGTATGGTTTTGTATGAGGTGTAGTCTCTAAATTAAGTTCCTTGACAATTGCTTCAGATATAAGATTGAATTGAGATCCACTATCAAATAATCTATCAACCTTTGTATGTTTTATAATGACGTTGATATGGAAAAACTCACTTTTTTCTTTATCATTTTGAGATTCAATAGGCTTACTAGAAGAAAAGTACTTGCATTAGAAGCTATACATTTCATTCCCATTATTGTGATTTTGGTTTCATCACCTCAATCAGATCCCATATCTTGTTGAGTTGTGGCAACAGTCTTTTGTTTCCCCTTGTTATCGAACTTCTTTCGTCTCAATTCCGAATGTAATTTCCAACAGTGGTCTTCATCATGGCCATCTTTGGAATAATGTTTACGGGTAAGTTTCTCTCTCTCTCTTTCTTCACAGTAGCATTTTTTTTCCTTTGCCTTTAAACTTCCCCTTTCCTTTGTCTCCAAATTTAAAATTTTTCTTGTTGGACTCTTGAGGAGCATTCTTGCATCTTGATTTTAAATGAGTTGCATTAACACATACTTCATCTAGATTGGTGGGATTAAACATAAGTATAGTATGTCTCAAATAACTATGTAATCCACCTATATATCTACGGAGAGTATCTTGGTGAGCCAAGAGGCTCATTCTATAGCCCAGTGTGAAGGCCATGTGTAAGTATGTCCATCCCTTTTAAAATAAAAATAAAATACTCTAAATAAAAAAGCAATGTCAGTTATAATAAAAAAGAAAAGAAAATGATATGCATATTTAATCAGATGTCCATATGACCTAATATAATTTCATGTAAAGTGATTAGAATTAAAAAAAAAATATGTGAGTAATATTTTTAACACGTGATATCAACTTCATATATATCTATATATAGAAAAAAAATGTTAAAAGAAAATAGTTTAATGTTGTATATAATAAAATATCCAATGTGGATTATGAATAAAATATTTTAATATGAATTAATGTTGACGTATACTTAAAAATATATTAATAACAAAAAAATCAGTTTAATGTGCATTGATAAAATGACTCAATGCACGTGTTATGTAATTTCTATAATATTCAAAAATACAATTTAAACAATAAAAAATTACACATTGTTTTTTGCACTCTAAAATAAGTTTGCACCTGAAGAAATTTGATCCCTCTTGGCTCATGTTAGATATGTGGTTAAGATGGATCTATGCTAGTGAAGTTAAATCAACAACCAAGATTAAAGCTCTTTTTCTAAATTCTTATGTGTAACTTTAGACACTCTAACCTTTAGCTTGTCTAAAATTTTGCCAATCCATAATTTCTTTTTGCATGTAAGTTAATGGATAAAATTGCCTTCTTGATTCAACTATAAATTCATTCCAAGAAGAGATAATTTTACCACTTTTCTTCAATTCTTCTTGAGTTCTAGCCTCACACTAGATGAGAGTTTCACCTTCCAAGCAAAGAGAAGCAAGCTGGATATTTGTGACATCATCACCAATATTTTGAATCCTGCAATAGACGTGAATTTGACAAACCCAATTATCCAACTTTTCGGCATTTACTTCCCCATTGTACATAGGAAATTCAAACTTGACATCCAGCTTAATCAAAGGAGACTTTTCATGTCCTTTTGGATATGGAGGAGGAGTAGGTCTATGAGATGAAGGAGGTGAATAAGGAGGTGAGGATGGAGGTGTAGATGGAGGTAAAGGAGGAGGTGGAGGTGGAGGCTTTCTCCCAGTAACACCATTACCTTTTGGTTGATTAGAACTTTCTCATTGCAACCTTGTTGTTCTCACATTGTACAACACTTTCACCATCTCAGCCATATCATAGAAAGCCTTTCTAAAATCTCTCTCATCATAAACATCAAATCTGGTCCTTATCCTTCTTCATGTGTCATGACTTGTGGATTCGTGGCCTCCTTGAGAAAAATTAAGGGTTTGGTTCTTCAAGTACTCCTTTTCCTGTTCTTAATTTAGACCTTCTAATCATTCAAAAAAACCACTCGTAAATTTTTTTAAACCTTCACAAAAACCATGCTCTGATACCAAACTCATCTGAAATAAAAATTGAAGGTTTCATAAAATGTTTTGCAAGCTAGTTTATGTCTTTTAGGAAAGGGATCATGATTGCAAAAGCACACAAACTAAAGTAAAATTTGCATATTTTTAATAATTAAAATGGACAATAAGCAGCGTCAAAACACCACAAATGATTATGGATTTCACCCCTCCTGGGCTACGTCTTCGAGTCTAGTTTCCAATGGTGGTCCGCTTTATTATATGCTAAAATGTTCAAATACCTCAACACAAAATGCTCAACTTGAAAAAATAACATTGTTATTGCATTCAAAATGCCCCAAAACCCCTATGTAGGCTCTTCTTGGGCTCAAAAAAGCTGAAAATGGCCAAGATAAGCCTTCTTCTTCAATCTGCCTACAAGGCACTCTACAAAATTGTTTCCTCTACAAAATTGGAGACAAACTGGTTCATTGGCATATTGGTAAGGAATAGAGTTTGAAACCTAGATGTATCAGGTTCAACCCACGATATCAAGCACATTTGGTGTGTTTTGTTTAAATAATAAATAATATTTTTAATGGGCATATTTTCTCCTACCCCTCCAAGCTCATCTCAAACCTGAGTGAATATGGAGAGGTATTGTGGAATGTTTAATTTTTCTGCATCTGAATGCTCCAGAGTTTATCTCTCAATGCCAATTTCCTAGCATCACTGCTACTCTATAACATATATGTGAGAGTTTTCCAAATTGCAAAAGGAGTCTCCTTTCCATGCAAGTTCAAAACCACATGATCCCTGACACCCTCAAGAATAATCCTTCTGACTCTTGTTGTGTCTTTATTCCACTAAGAAATTTCTTTTGCATCTGATGTTGTTGGTTTTGGAATATCATTTTGTGTATATTCCCATTCTCTATTGTCATCCAGGACAACTTCCATCCTATCTTTTCAAGCACAAAAATTCGAGGTGCCCTCCAATGCATGTTCAAGCCTAAATCCATTGAAAGACGTTTTTCCTACACTAAAGAGAATCTGCAGCAAAAATTCTGCAAATCAAATTTTGTCTAAGAGAAGATCTGGAAGGTTTCTATGTAGTCTTCTGAGGCTCTGATACCATGTAGAAATTGCAAGAAATTTGCTACTGCTAATGAAATCGAATTGAAATCAAGAGACACAAATTTCTTCTACTATTCCATGGAAAGTAAAACACATGATAGAAACACATGCAATAACATTCAACCATCAAAACATAAGGAAAACAATGATTTTACAAGGGAACCCAACAAGGAAAAACCCCTTCACTGCTTTGCATTAATTAAGATGAGAAAGAGAATCAATTACAATGTCTTGCTTCAACTCTAAAGCACACCTTGCACTGTAAAAAAATTCTCCTGCTTCCTGACCTTCTCTAGGCAACACTTAGCCAATTCAAGCCTCAGACAACCTTCTATTTCCTTTCGCAATCCTGTAGGAATTAAGCTCCTAAAAAATAGGGAAATTCCCTTTTTCAATGCACAAATTCAAGGGGAATTGATCACCTTCTTAGTGCAAAAGCACTGTACACTCAACAATATACAAGTATAAATAAAAAAGTGTCTTTTCTGTCCACTCAACTAGGTAATTTAAATTCCATGCATGATTGGATCTATTTTTAGTTGATTGACTAGTTAACTGAAAGATCAATGAGTTAACAACAAACATAACTACTCAATTGACCTTCAACTGACTCAACTAATTACTAGAGCTCAGTTAACTGAGCTCAACTAACAATAACTCTACTAGATTTCTAGATCTTAGCAATCAACTCATGCACAACTCTACTTCCAGGTTACAAACTTGAATTTATTGACTTAACTAGTAGACACTGCCATGTCACTCTAGCTAACTGCAATCCAAGTCATGATGTTGATGTGGAAAATGAATTTTCTCCATTTGACTAAGGCACTAGTCAAATGAAGCCTTTTCTTGCTACAATTCCAACAAGTTGAAGCTTTGAATTGATATTGGAGGACCCTGTATCTTTGAAAAGAGAGGAAAAATAGGAGGAAGCAACATCTTTTAAATATTTGGAGGATGTGACAGTATTTTCCTCTTCTATCTCTAACTCTGATATAAAGATTATATTCCTTTTATGATTTGCGTAGCTATGGAAAAATTTAGTGTTAACATCCCCCTTCTTAATCCAGGTAGCCCTACTTTATAATCTCCAGGCCTCTTCCTCCATTTTTAGGATTAGCATTTTCCTAGCTTCCAAAGAGATCATTTTCTAGCTATTTCTATAGAGAAGGAAGAGGAGAAAATCTGCAAAGTTTGCTCAAACTTAAATTTTCCTTTGTACTTGCTTATTGGTCTTGTTTAAACATATCTATATAATTTTCGCTTGAGAACATCTTGACATGGTATTTTATGTTTTATTCAACAATGCTAGTAAATAATGTTGATATAAATGTACATTTTTATTTTAAAAAATATTGATGAAAATAAAATATATTTATTTATATAAATTTGTTAGACATAACCATGGTGAAGACAAGAGTGTGAAGGATAAGCCTTGAGTACTTTATTATTCACAATGATACATATTCATAATACATTAGAGTGACCCTTGGTTTCATATTCCAAGTGATATCTTGGACTCCCTTTGACTTTTCAGCTTCCACACCAATCCGTAGACAATTAGGTGTCCAACATTCCCCCCTTAATCCGAAGGGGTATTTATAAGTCTAAGAAAAGAGTTGTAATAAAAATGTGCAAAAATATACATGGCAGCACTAGGTTGAATGTGCTCTCTTGAATGTTGGCATAAGGTGGTGGTTTAAGGATGACCACCAACACTGGAATGCTTAATGCAATTCCTAGAACTCTTCCAAAAATGGCAAGAAGTTGAAGTCTTCTGCTAGAGGAAGTGCTCCAAATGCTTTGAAGAGGGAGACCTTCAACCTAGAAAAGGGAGGTATGCAACCTGCATAAAAAGGGATAACCTCAACCCAAAAAGGGAGGTATCAACCTACGGTGGTTTGTGAATGACCACAAACTCTAGAACTCTTAATGAAATTCCTTGAACTCTTCCAAAACTGGAAAGAAGTTGAAGTCTTCTGCTAGAGGAAGTATCCCCAATTCTTTGTAAGGGAGAAGCTCAACATGAAAAGGGAGGTCTCAACCCCACATAGATGGTTTAAGGTTGAACACCAACCAAAGGCATGCTCAAGGGCATCTCTATCTCTGGCTACAACTCTAAATCTGGTATGGCAGGTTGTGGCTTAGGCTCACTTGATGTGGCTTTGAAGCTTGTATATGATCATCACTTTCCTCCTGTCAGATACAAGGTGAGAAGATGGAGAAAACTCAAGTGCAAGACCTTTTAATATTCTAGAAGAGATTCTTAGATATGATTGAAATATTTTATTGGCTGATAATCCCATTACCAAGAAGTGATCCATCCAAGACAAATCTTTTTTCTTGCAGGAGGTTTGTTTCTGAAGCATTTGTGTGAAGAATGAGTGGGTTTATGACAATGTTCACATGGATGAAGATCGAAACAATGATCTTTCATATTTCCAACTCGATCACAATGTTGGCATTTAACATTCTGTTGTTGTTGTTGTGGAAGAGGAGTAGAATTTGGAACAACTAAAAGTGAATTTCCACGAAGAAATCCAACACTTTGAAATTGAATGGGCTTGGAATAGTTTGGAATACGAAAAGACACCTCCTTATCATATCCAAGACTTGAATTGTACTTGTTTTTGACAAGCTCTTCCCAAGTTCTGATGATTGGCTTGGGAAGTGGAGGCTGAACTTCCACACTTGTATTCAAATCTGCTTCTAAAATGAGCACTAGATCTGAATCAACTGCAACATTATTGACTTGCTTCTTATGGGAGTCTATCTTAATTTTCTAAACAGAAATAGGTGCAGAATGATGACTACATTATTGTAGCTCCTCTTGCTAGAACTGAGATTCCAACTACAAAAATTCAATCTTGTCATGTGCATTTTGCAAACAAGTTTGAATATCAAAAAGAGTGTCTTTGCTAATGTTAACCATCCCATCAACAATTAAATGTATTAGAGTATTCAGCAACCCTAGTACATCCCATATTCGATCCATTTCATAACAAAGTCTTGAAGAATAATGATATAAGCTCTCAATATTGACCAACACGAATAACATGCAAATATTGAAGCATAAACCAAGTTAATCGAACCTCATATAAAATCACACCGAATATCACATGATAATGAGTTGTTTCCAAGCTTTTTATCAACGATGTAAAATGTTTGGTTGTGCTCATTAGTAACTATAACAAACATTCTGTACTATAGAAATCTCCACAAAATCAATGCAAATATAATAGTGATGACAATGTTCATTCCTCTGCTGGACATTGTATGGAAGACGTGAGAGAATGATTATAGGGAACTAGATCTGGCTCCACTCATAAACTCTCATAAACTTTCTGTTGGTTGTAGTGGAATTTCCCACTAATTCGCTGACCATGTGCTAAGTATTTAGCTCAAAAATATAAGTTCTCAAAATGGCTCAAAACCTAAACGATCGCGTTCGTCTCAGAAAAACGATCTTAATGCAACTTGTTTCATCGAAAACCGAGTTCGTATGGGAAAGTTATTGTGTTCTGATCGCTTTGCTAAACAAGCAAAATTTGCAAAAAAAATGCCCTATCACTACACAATCAGCAGTCCGTACTACTGACGTGGAAAGTGACTAGGCATGGTCAATGGTGAATCACAAGTGGACAAGTGGCATAGTTTGATTTGGTTGTACAGGTGATGATTTGGCGTGTTTCTATTGGTTTATGTTGAACCAATGGAAGAATGCCACGCAGCAAGCCTGGAGGTCGCCACGTGGAACCTCCCAAAGGTCGTGACAGTATATACATTGGAACAAAATATTATGGTGGAGGTCAGGGTCGAACCCACAACCTCTGGCACACCGTCCAAGCTACTTTACCAACTGCTCTACCGCGTGGTTCTTACCATGTTGCATCTTTGTTTACATTTAAAGTCAAGTGATTTGGAGGTTGGCGGTTAGGGGAGGGCCATCCCTCCCCCATGTGAATGCACAAGTAATAAACACATACATTTAGCGTTAACTTTGAATACCATGACCACAATGTTCAGTCTCTGCAACGGTTCTGCATGTGAACACCACAACACAGTCACGGTTGTAATTTACCCAGCAAATAGTTCACCACTCTGCAAAGGTTGGCAGTCCCTACATGTGAACGCTATCACTACAACATCAAATGGTCAGCACTCTGACGGCTCCAGCTCTGACATTAAATGCGACATTAACATCGCATGTGAACAACCTATTAAACCGTTGGATGTTACAGTGTCGATTTGAGCTAATCCGTTTAAAAATTAATTAAGTGCAGTTTAACCGTTGTTAACCCTCAGTTTAATCTGGTGGAGGTTTTGGCGGTGCCCCCAAATTTGAGCTTGCCTCGAAATCTAGCGCGCTAACTAGAGTCATTCTAGATTTAGTGGAGCTTTTTAGAAAAAGACCGACTAAGCCATAGAGAAGTCAATTTTAGAACAAAATGAGCTTAGGAAGAGGTGTTCTTAGCTAATTTGGACATTCTGAACACATTGGTGCAGGTATCAGGAGCCATGGAGCTTTGTAAAACAACATTTTTCCACATTGAGCTAATACAGAGGCCCAAGCCATGGAAGTTGGACCAAGGAGATGTAGCCCAGGAGGGGTGAGCTCCTTCATCAAAATACTGCGTTAAAGTGTATCTTTGATGGTTTGTTTTACTTTGAATGTCTGTTGTTCAGCATTTGTGTTTGAAGCTATTTTGCTCATGAATGTCATTTTTAACTTAAGGAAATTTACCTGTTTTCATGCATAGACAACTAAGTAAACCCCAGTACAATAAGCAATAAGCAAGCATATGTTTAGAAATATGTAATTGTTATTAGCACAACAAAACTAATCATACAAAAACAGATCAAGTTGGTATCAAAGAAAAGGTTGAATTGCTTGATTTCTTGAGTTTGTGCAATTAGGGTTTTAATGGTTGTAAAACTGTGAAGCTTACAAGGTTAAAGTTGCAGAAAGGAGAATGAAAGTTATTAGTTTCAACTCCTAAGGTAATTCCCAGAAGAAGGAGAGCCATAAGGCCACAACCTCCACCAATCAAAGTTCCAATTCCAACTACACTTGAAACTCCTCAAGTTTGCCTTCAACGAAGATTGAAGAGGTACAAGCAGTACCAATTTATGAGCCTAAATCCACAACTATTATGTTTGGAGAAAGAGATCCTGAAGGTCCTTCTTCAGAAGAGGAATAATCCAAGAAATATTTCTATACTTCGACTAAGATGGTTAAAGTCCTCTATGAAGAGAGGAACACTAGAATGGTTGGAGAGAGTTCTAAACCTCCACATGGAGAAGGAAGCTCAGAGGACAAAAAAGATGAGAAGAAGGATTCTAAAGGGAATGGTGGAAATCCACCTCCATCTCCACCATCCTCATCATCTTCCTCATCATATTCATCATCTCGCATGGCATCATCTTCCACTACCACCACTGGAATTTCCCATACTCATACAAAAACCCCAAAAGGAAAGACTACATTACTTAAATTGGACATAAAATTTGAACTTCCCATGTACAATGGAGAGGTGAATGCGGAAAATTTGGAAAATTGGATTCGACAGTTGGAGGTATACTGCAGAATTCAGAATCTTCAATAAGATGACATAAAGATCCAGTTAGCCTCATTGAGGCTAGAAGGAGTTGCACTAGTTTGGTGGGAAGAAAAGACTCAAGAGGAAATGTTTTGAAATCACTCTTATGGGTCACAATGAAACTTGATTTCAAAAGACTTGTTTAAAAAACTAAACCTTGAAACTATACCTCATCATAAGCCATATCCATTGGGTTCGATAGTTAACAATGCAAACTTACAGGTTACAAGGAAGTGTTTATTCAAGTTCGCCATTACTGAAAAGTTCATTGATGAAATTGAGTTAGATGTAGTTCCACTTGACATCTCAGGAATCATTTTGGGTAGTCCTTATTTGTATGATAGGAAAGCAGTATTTTATTGCCATGACAAAAAATACATATTGCTCAAGAATGGGGTGGAGTACATTATGAGAGCCCATCGCAAAAAGATGAACATTTCTATGGTTAATCCAGGGCAAATGAAGAGACTAGTAAATGGAAGTAAAAATTTTGTGCTTCTCATGATCAAGAAAAAGAATGATATTGATTATGAATATTTTGAAGGTTGTGATGATAAATTGAAATATGATTTGTTTGATGTGGTAAGAAAGCATGATGAGATGTTTCAGGAACCAAAGGGGTTACCTCCAGAGAGGGGAATTCAACATGAGATTCAATTGCAACAAGATGTTCCACTCCTGAACATTGGCATGTATTGCATGTCTATTATGGAGAGCTTGGGAATCAAAAATCAAATTCAAGAATTGTTGAACAAAGGTATCATATACCCATCTACATCGCCATGTGGTTCACCCATTGTCTTGGTGCCAAAGAAGGATGGAACTTGGCATATGTGTGTGGATTTTCGTGCACTAAACAAAATCACGGTAAAGAATCGTTATCCACTCCCAAGAATTGATGATTTTCTTGATCAGTTGAGGTATGCAAAGTATTTCACTCAGTTAGATTTATGAAGTATTTATCATCAAGTTAGGATAGCTGAAGAAGACATTTGGAAAACTGCATTTAAAATTGTTTGAGTAGCTTATTATGCTTTTTGGTCTTACAAATGCTCCAACTAATTTCATGAGGGTAATGAATGATGTATTGAGACCATTTCTAGATGATTTTGTCATTTTCTACTTAGATGACATTCTCATATTCAGCAAATCAAAATATGAACATGGCATGCATGCAAAAAAAGTACTTGATGTCTTGAGAAAAGAACAGTTGTTTTTATAGATGTCGAAGTGTGAATTTGGCAAGACTTCTTTAGTGTATTTGGGACACACTGTTGGAGGAGGTGAGCTAAAGATAAACCCCTCTAAGGTAGAGGTCATTTTGAATTGGCCCAAGCCTAATACAGTTATAGAGGTAAGAAGATTTTTAGGGGCAGCACAATATTGGAGAAAGTTTATTGCTAATTTTTCTTCCGTTGCAGCTTCATTACGTGCATTGACAAGTGTCAAGAAAGTCTTCCGTTGGAGATGTACAATAGAAAGAATTTTATGCTTTGAAGAAAAAGATAAGTTCATCACTGGTATTGGCACTTCCAGATCTTAGACAGTCATTCAAGATTCAAACGGATGTAAGCAATTATGCCATGGGAGCAGTTCTATTGCAGCATGGTAAGCCCATTTCATTTCATTCTGAAATCTTTAATGGAGTTGTAACTAACTATCCCACATATGACAAAGAACTTTATGCATTGGTACAAAGTGTTAAGAAATGGAAGCACTATTTTGTGGGGAAGGATACCATAAACCATTCCAGTACTTACAGTCACAATCAAAGTTGTAGCAGTCACGACATTCCAGATGGATGGGTTTTCTACAACAATTTCATTTGGTTATCAGGTATAAAAAGTGAATCTACAATAAGGTATCTAATATGCTTTCAAGGCCTATTGTAAATTCATTTGTTATACTCAGGCATAGTTCTATTTTGCATGAAAGTTACATACAACAATATGAAAATAATAGTGACTTTCAAGAAGTATATGCAAGCTTGAGTCAAGGAAACCAAATTGAAGAGTTGGATTATCATGTACATAACAGTTTGTTGTATCACTTGGGCAAGTTGTGTATTCCATAGGGAGAAAGAAACAATATCATAAGGGAGGTGCACACTTCATTGATTGCTGGACATTTTGGTGTAGGCAAGACAGTAGCGAATCTTCAAAGGTATTGTTATTGGCCACGCATTTTGGATAATGTTTCTTGTTTCATAAGAGGATGTTCTTTATGTGCTACAAGTAAGCCTAGCGATAGAAAACTTGTTTTATACACTCCACTTCTGGTACCTTCATGTCCATGGGAGAGTATCTCAATGGATTTTGTAGGAGGTCTTGCATTGTCAAGGAAAGGTCATGATTACTTGTATGTAGTTGTAGAGAGGTTCAGCAAGATGTGCATATTAACACCATGTAAGAAGCAAATTACAGATGAACAAACAACTCATATTTTCTTCCAAAACATTTGGGTTCATTTTGGTCTTCCTACTTCTATTGTAAGTGATCGATATTCTCGATTTGTTGGGAATTTTTGGTCAAATTTGTGTGACATGATGGACACAAAGTTGAAGAAGAGTACAACCTTTCATCCACAAACAAATGGAAAAATCGAGGTGGTCAATCGAACAACTATTCATCTTCTTAGAGGACATTGCAGCAAATATCCCAAGTTGTGGGATGAATAGTTGTTTTACATACATCATGCATACAATAGGGAAAAACATTCTTCCACAAACACATCGCTATTTGAGGCACGTTATTTGTACTTGCCAAGATCGCCATTAGACTTCATCTTTGAGAAAGATCTCTCCATCAATGGTCACATTGACATTGATAAGGCAAGAAAGTTCATAGAGAAAATTCAATTGATACATCATACAGTGCAGGAACAACTTGAGAAAAGTCAAAGCAGCTACAAGGCAACGCATGACAAACATTGGGTTGATCATAAATTTCAAGTTGGTGACGAAATTTGGTTATATATTAGCAAAGAGAGACTTCAAGGGGAAGGTAAAAAGCTTAAACCAATCCATTATGGTCCTTTTAAAATTCTAGAAAAGATTGGTAACAATGCATTTAAGCTTGATTCGCCTCCTTATATGCAAATATACTATCTTTTTAATGTTCAGACTTTGAGATTGTTTGAGCCTCCTTTCATTGATGATCAAGGAGAGAATGTTCAACTACCATCAATAGATGATTTCTCGCCAGAATATCTTGATGAACTTCAGCAGGATCTCATACTTGACAAAAGAACCAGGACTTCAAAGAGACGGGATGTTGAATACCTTAAAGTGGACTCAAGGGACAAAATCCTTCTCAAGCAAAATGGTTGAATACTGATAAGGTGAGGGAGTTGTACCCTCACCTACTAGACAATTGATAGTATATTTTGGGGTCCAAAAGGCTTCTAGTGGGGTGGAATGATCAGGTGCTCAGTATTTAGCTCAAAAATAAAATTTCTTAGAATGTCTTAAAACCTAAACAACCATGTCCGTCTCGAAAAAACGATCCTAACGCAACTCGTTTTGTCGAAAATTGTGTTCGTATGAGAAAGTTATTTTGTTTTGATCGCTCTACTAAACAGGCAAAATTTTCAAAAGAAAATGCCTAGTCACTGCACAGTCAGCAATCTGTACTGCTGACAGGGCAGGTGACTATGCATGGTCAACGATGGTCAATAGCGAATCATGAGTGGACAAGTGGCATAGTTTGATTGGGTTGTATAGGTGATGAGTTGGCGTATTTCTATTGGTTTATTTTGAACCAACGAAAAAAAATGCCACATGGAAAGCCTAGAAGCTGCCACATGGCACCTCCCACAGGTCCTGACAGTATATACATTGGAACGAAATATTATGGTGGATGTTTGGGTCGAACCCATGACCTCTGGCACACCATCCGCGCTACTTTACCAACTGCCCTACCGAGTGGTTCTTACCATGTTATATCTCTGTTTAATTTAAAGTCAAGCAGTTTGGAGGTTGGCAATTAGGGGAGGGCCAACCCGCAGGCCATCCCTCCCCCATATGAATGCACAAGTGATAACTGCATACATTCGGTGTTAAATCTAACATAATGTGACTGTGACTGTCAGTCTCCACAATGGTTCTGCATGTGAACATCACAACACAGTTAAGGTTGCAATTAACCTGTTGGACAGTTCACCACTCTTTTACAATTAGCAATCCCTGCATGTGAACGCTATCACATGACATCAAATGGTCAGTACTCCGATGGCTCCGGCTCCGATAGTTAATGTGATGTTAACATCGCAAGTGAACAACCTATTAAACTATTGCATGTTATGGTCTCAGTTTGCGCTAATCCAATTTAAAAATTAATTAAGTGCAGTTTAACCATTGTTAACCCTCAGTTTAATCTAATGGAGGTTTTGGTGGTACCCCCAAATCTGGGTATGCCTCCAAATTTAGTGCACTATCTGGAGTCATTTGAGATTTAGCAAAGATTTTCTAGGAAAAGACTGACTAAGCCATAGAGAAGTCAATTTTCGACCAAATTGAGCTCGGGAAGAGGTGTTCTTGGTTGATTTGGACATTTTGAACACATTGGTGCAGGTATCAGGAACCATAGAGCTTTGTAAAACAACATTTTTCCACATTGAGCTAATACAGAGGCTCAAGCCATGGAAGCTGGACCAAGTAGATGTAGCCCAGGAGGGGTGAAATCCTTCATCAAAATATTGTGTTAAAGTGTCTCTTTGATGGTTTGTTGTACTTTGGATATTTGTTGTTCAATATTTGTGTTTCAAGTTATTTTTCTCATGAGTGTCATTTTTAACTTAAGGAAATTTACCTGTTTTCATGTGCAAACAACTAAGGAAATCCCAGTATAAGAAGCAATAAGCAAGCATATGTTTAGAAATATGTAATTGTTATTAGCACAACAAAACTAATCATACAAAAATAGATCATTTACTGCATCACTATTCTGATTGTCAATTTCATTTTGTTCTATTTTCAAAGCAGAAGTCGTCAAGGGTTTCACAATTTTTTTCTGTTTCTAGTATCTTTCAAATCCCTGGTGTCACTGGATAGCTCTGAAGGATGCACCTTTAACCTTTTAAAGAAAATTTCTTGTACCTTTACAGAATAGAAGCTGAAAGCTTGAGCTCGAAGTAAGTTGTATTAAAGTCTTGATGGATGCTTGAAGCCTTGAAGTTTTCTGTATTATTTTTGTTTATAAAATATGCCCACCTTTAGTGTCACTGCCTTCGATAGATGCTTAGAGCTACAAATGTTGGGGCCTTGGTTTTGATTTTACAAAGGTTTTGATTATTTTGGCTGGCCAAAGAACAAGGAGGAAATGGGCAGCAGCAACGGTTAGCTTGCGGGGAGGACAGCTAGACATCAAAGTAGGAATAGGCAGTTGTAGAAGGGTTGTGGCAAGATGTTAGCGAAAATCAAAGGCAACCGAGCAGACAAGAAGTAGGAGGGGAAGCCAAGGGAAAGAACAGTCGAGCGGGAACTAGCATTCCAGGCGGAAGGGGGAAATATAAAAGGAGAAGGCCCATAAGGAAGAGGGGTTGGTTGGTTAGGCTGTTGAGGTTGGCATTGCGGAGAAGATATTTGGTTGTGGCAGGCCGGTATCAGAATGCATAGACTTAGCTAAGCAGGACCTTTGAGCTAGAGAATGAGGCCGTGAGTCTGTAAATGGGTAATGCTTGTAATTACCTGCGGCGAATGCTGGGATTTCATGTAATGTTTTACTATTGAATCAATATAAAGGAAATATTAGACTAGTTGTGTAGCATAATGTGTATGAGTGTATATGATGTGGTGACCCACTTAAAATTTTAAATGTCTTGTAAGATTCATGCATGTAGTAGTTTCTATGTATTGGATGGTATGATTTTATCTTGATTATGTATGTGATGATGTATCTATCCTATTAGTTGGTGCTTCCTTGACTCCATGATGGACCCTTCTTAGTTTTGGTCACGGCACACCTCGGGTGACACTCCTTACCCCATGGGTAAGGTGAAAATGTTGACATTGTCCTAAAATACAATGAACCATTGTTGGCTCTCCATGCTTGAACCCAAGGTCTTTTCCCCTGATGACTCTTTCGTGCCAACAAATGGTTCCATTGCCAAGACCTGAAGTTACAAGAACTGGTTCAGAACATGGTGTCGAGGATATTCAAGAAAGAGATTAGGGATTGGTGGAATCACAAAATAGATCTATTTATAGCAGAGCAAGCTATCCACTGGAATCAACCAGTTGATAAGGTGAGTGAAGGGATTTTATATGTTGATGGTACCAATGACCAATATGAAATATTCTGGTGCAAGTTCCCAAAAAAATTGTACAATTATTCGTTTAGAAGGCTGAAAGGGCAAAATCGGTCAGAGGGGTCGATGCCAGTTCGTCGTAGTTTGACTTCCTCATATCTCATATTTCTTCAGTAGTTAGATAATGATCTGACCATAGAAGTCAATTTTTCATTAAATACTAGGGTGGAAGGATATATAGTCGAGTTTTCCACTGAAAGTTATCAATCCTTCTCGAAGGCAGAAGCAGTGTTTGGATCCAGAGTAAGAGGAAGGTTGATGAGGGAAGTGCCTTTGTGGATTAATATCTTTATGGTAGAAGAAGGACTATTACCCTCACCCACCATGGAAATGGTAGTGTAAAACCCCAGTACTAGAGGAGGGACCTAAGGGGAGAATGCTATTGGTTGTGGAATAGAGATGTTTTTGAAGGGATGGATGTATGAGGTTTGAAGAAAGTTAAAGATGTTAGAGCATAGAGGAGAGCGCTGCTAGCTGATAAGTGGTAGGAAATAGTGACTCAGACTCTTAAGAAAATAAAGATGGGACCCCACCAAGTAGGAGTTGTGTCAAGAAAACCCCAAGAGGAAGGGGGAGGGAAAGAAGATGCAAAATGGAGCAAGATCGGCAACAGGAGGCATAGGATCTGGGAGGATGAAAAATATCCTTCCTTACAGGTTGCGAGAGGGACAGTGCAGGAGAAAATGTCGAGTGGGTATGAAGAGGAGAGAGAAGAGGACATGAGCGACGTCATGAAAATATTATTTACCTAAGGAGAAGCATCCATTAGGAGTCAGCAACAATACCACAAGATACAGATAGCATCCCTCCTGACCTTCCCCTGGTACCTTACTACAATTCGGAGAAATTTGTTTTTAAATTAGCCAAGGCAATATGTGTACATAGCGTGCGCGAGAAATATAACGCCAGTTTTAATATTGGAAGTAACAAGGGAACCAGCAGTATAAGTAACTTGGGACTGCAAGGAGCCCAATAGCCAGGGAACAAGGGGTTTGTGTTACTAGCTCATAACCAAGTAAACATGGCGATATCTTTTACCAAATATCTATAGTTTGCGAGAAGGCGAAACAAAGATGTGGAACAGCACTGGTATCTCTGTGAAGCTATTTGGAGAGCACGTCAAACTCCAGAAAATGTAAGTACAATGGATTTCTAGACCACGTTGAGGGAGAGAGCTCTGCGTTGGTTTATAAAATGGGCGAAACAAAACTAGAATCACATGATAGATGATATTAAGAGTGGATTCGTACAGGAATTCAAAGTACCTCAGATAGACCAGCAAGGGCTATCAGAACTATGGGAGATCAAGTAGAAGGAGGGCAAGACTGCTTGGGAACTCATGCAAAGGTTTAAGGATGCCATTGCTAAGTTGATTTACACTCTAGACTTGAATCACTAGTGGGACTAGTTCGTCAAGGCACTCCTTCCCCTCACCAGAACACCACTGACGCAACAGAAAATCAAAACTCTCCAAGATGCTTTGGAGCAAGCATCATGCATAGAGGCCATGGCCATATATCCTCACGAATTTCGGGGAGGGACGAATTTTCATGATCTGTCAATCATGGGCCTTCAGAATTAGATCACAATTTTAATGGAGAAACTGAAGGATCTTCAACTAGTGCGACCAGCTAGACCCAACGTATGGTGCACACACTACATGGTGGAAGGACATGTCGTGACAGAATGCCTAAGGTTGTGAGGAATTAACCATCCAGGTGGGGTTGCAGGATCGTCAGGGACCCCACCAACCGCAGGAGTTGCGAAAGTAGGAGCACAAGGATTTTTTTTGGGACAGAATAACCAGGACTATTGCGAGATCTGTAGGATGTATGGACATCTGCCATGAATGTGACCAATACTGCAGAAGTACTCCAACATCCCTAATAACAACTACTGTGAGTTTTGTGCATCTACAACACATCACACTGACCAGTACCCAACACTGGATGCTCTAGCAGAACAGCTGGACAAGTCGACATTTAGGATTAATGAGTCAAACCAGGGAGGACGAGTAGGAAATGGGAGAGGAGGAAGAATGGGAGGGAGAAGTCCCATAAGGTGTTACAATTGTGACCGGGAAGGACACGTCGCCAAGGAATGCCCACTTCCTAGGAGACCATGGTGCTCACAGTGCAGGATTAATACTCATGCCACAAATGATTTCCCAGAATTCATTGCAAAGTGGGAGGAAAGGACCAGACAAAGGAGGGCTAACCTGGTTAATGTCAAACCTCGTACCGACGACAATCTTCCCACAACCAATATTAATATAGTTATAATAGGAGGAAAGAAAACAGGGGAGGATCATAGTACGGTGGACCCACCCTTGATTGTTAGAGCATCATCTCCAAAGAAACCATATCAGCCTGAGCGCCAAAAGTAGTATTATCACGAAGTAGCTAAGATGTTCAAGGGGATGACCGAGATGAAGGAAGACTAGAGACAGAATGGTCACGTGCTTGATCGTGCCCGACTGATTGAAGAATGGTTTAAATTATTCCTGCATATTGTCGAATATGAATACATGTTAAAGGAGTTGTGGAAAAGTTTAAAGGTTGCATTATCAGTAGAGAAAGGGGAAGCAAAATGATCACCTGCCAACCTACCAGAAAATAATTCCAGAAGAGTGAGACGAAACAAGAAGAGAAGTGGAAAGGAATTTCAAATTAATGTTGAGGTTGCAGGATTCCAAATCAGGGACATGATGCTAGACCTGGGATCGGATGTAAACATCCTGCCTAGGAAAAACATGGGAGGCAATGGGGAAGTTGCAAATAAAATACTCACCGATTCAACTAAGAATGGCAAACTAGTATTGTATACTACCCATTGGAAGGCTAGAAAACATGGAAGTAGATGTGGCGGGGGTGAAGGCATTCACTGAATTTGAGGTGATCGATACAATGGGAGATAAGGACCCATACCCAGTGCTCCTTGGGATCAACTGGGCCTATGAAAACTATGTTGTCATCAACTTAAAGAAAGAGCTGATGATTTTCGAAGTAGAGGGAATGAGGGTGATCCAACCCTTGGACCTTTACCAAGGACCCAGGTTCATAGAACCTATATATGATAGGGATGAACCAGGAATGCTAGACCAGCTATACACACTAACAGCAGGAAAAAGGAAAGATTACATAAATCCTACTTTAGGAGGATCCGTCAGCTGGAGAAGTATTCAAATCTCAGAGACCAGTTCAGAAGCTGCATGGGATGCATGGCAGCAAGGCAGATATGAACTAAGCACTAAACGTTGTGCAATGATAAGTTTATTAAATTGGATAGGAACAGAGATAAGAGACAATCCCAAGCACTACGACATCGAACCGGTGGACATCTTCTTGAACAAGGTAGACAGGGAAATGAGGGAAGATCAAAAGATTCCTTTTCTTAATATCGCTCTCATGGAAACACCGGCAAGATGGTGGAGAACACACCGCAATGCAATGCGAAACTGGGAAACCATCAAGCAAGCCATGAGGGAAAGATTTGCCCAAGATGAAGACCGGCCATAGGATAATATGAAATAGAGAGGGAATTCAAGTCCCAAGAGGCACATTGAGGCCTGCATAGAAGATTGGAAAAGCCAGGGAATACCGAAGGATCTATGGGTACATATATTCATACATACCCTAGGGACTGTTCCCTAAGCTTGGTATGTAGAAGAGGAACTTCGTCGATAAACGACGGATTGGGATGTTTTGGAGGCACAATTCATTAGCATATTTTCATTCAGAGGTAACGATGAATGCATGACTGAGACACTCCATGCAATAGAAAGGGTTTTTTTCTCCCCAGGACAATTAGTTGAAGGTTGCCCTGATGAAAGTTTTCTACAGTGTTTGTAGGACATGAATTCTCCAGAATATGCGACCTACGACAAGGTGGATGCAAAGCTAGAAGAGGATGGTTTATACAGATTGAGACACTTGACCTTTGAGGAAACAGAAGGAGAGAGAGACATTTGGGAGAGTCCCTCAAGAGAAGGTGCTCACCTTTTACTGATGAAGTTGAGAAAATAAAATGTTGGGACAGAGGATAAACCCAAAATGGCGTATGTAGGATATTACTGGGATGAATAGACCACAAAATAATTTTTTGACCTATTACAAGAGTACTAGGACTTGTTTACAATTTCGGTAGCAGAGCTAAAGGGGATAAAAGGAGACCTAGGGGAGATGAAAATTGTCCTAAGGTCAGATGCCTGTCCGATAAAGCACAGACCATATAGACTGAACCCAAGGGTGAAGGAGAAGGTTAAGAAGGAAATCAACAAAATGTTGGAAGCAGGGATTATATTTCCAGTAGATGAAGTAGATTGGATAAGTTTGATAGTCATACAAAACAAGAAGGATGCGACCAAAATCAGAGTATGCATTGATTACAGAAGTCTCAACAATGCATGTGTGTAGGACCCATTCCCGACCCCTTTTAGTGATGAGGTCCTGGAAAATGTAGCGAGTAATGAATCATATTCGTTTACAAATGGATTCTCGAGCTACCATCAAGTTCGAATAGCCGAGGAGGATAAAAGGAAAATAAAATTCACTACCGAATGGGGGTCATATGCATACAATGTAATGCCCTTCGGATTGAAGAATGCACCAGCGGTCTTCTCAAGGATTGTCATTGCTGCATTCCAAGACTACATTCATAGTTTTCTAGAGGTGTACATGGATCACTAGACAGTATATATCCTGCTGAAGAAACACACCAGCTTACTAAGGGTTATGTTTGAAAGGTGCCGACAATTGCAAATTTCCTTAAACCTCAGGAAGTGTATTTTCACGGTCCCATTTGGAACACTATTAGGCCATATCGTCTGCAACGATGGAGTATGAGTAGACCCAGCAAAGGTTGTAGCAATTGTCAACATGGAACTGTCGCACAACATGAAGCAACTGAAGTCCACCCTAGGCCATATGGGGTATTACAAGCACTTCATCAGAAATTATGTGTCAATCACAACCCCAATGGAAAAATTACTGAAGAGGACGGAAGGGTTCATTTAGATTGAGGACTGTCAAACATCATTGAATATATTGAAAGAAAAACTAGTCAGCACCCTAATACTTGTCTATCAAGATTGGAACAAAATGTTTCATGTGCACATTGATGTGTTAGGGATAGAGCTAGGAGCAATCTTAGTGTAACCAAGGGAGAGAAAGATGGATCACCTGGTGTATTACGCCAGTAGAAAACTGTCAACTGTGGAAAGGAATTATACGACAACCAATAGGGAGGCCTTAGCCATGGTTTATTATCTCCAAAAGTTCAGGCATTACTTACTATAGGTGCCATTCAAATTCTTCACAGACCATTTCACACTGAAAGGTTTAGTAAACAAACTGGTACTAGAAGGTAGAATATGCCGATGGTTATTGTTTTTCCAGGAATTTACTTTCGAGGTGGTCATAAAACCCAGTAGACTAAATGTGGGGCCAAACCACTTGTCATGACTGGAGACAGGAGACAATGAGGGAGCATTGGATGATCAGTTGCCCAATGTTGACTTATTCAGAATAGAGGTAGTCCTAGATCACCTAGAAGAGATCGCCACATTATTAACTATAGGCTATTACCCAGAAGGATATACAACAGCACAGAAGCAAAACTTAATAGTAAGGGCAGTAAACTACCAACTGATCGCAAGACACCTCTAAAAAATGGGCTTAGATCAAATATTGAGGCAGTGCATCCTTCAGTGTGAAAGAGAATATGTATTATGGGAATGTCATGCGGGAGTCATAGGAGGTCATGTAGGAGATAAATCCACCGTAAGGAATATACTGCAAGCAGGACTATGGTGGCTGACCATTCATAAAGACTCTAAATAATATGCTAAGAGTTGTGTGTCTTTCAAATGGTTGGAAATCCTTCCCGGCGGGACGAGTTGCCTTTAAATCCCTTTCACACAGTGAAAATCTTTAAGAAACGGGCAATAGATTTCATTGGACCATTACACCACTGGCAAGGCATTCACGCGCAAGGTACATAATAACCGCAATGGAATACCTCACCAGGTGGGCAGAAGAAGCACTCGTCAGGGACTCCACAGTAGACACAGCCACAAGGTTTATTTTCAAGATCATAATCTCAAGGTTTGGATGCCCAAAGAGTCTCACAAGCAACCAAGGAACACACTTTATAAATGAAACTATTGAGGCTCTTCTAAATAATTTCATGATTTAGCATAACAAAAGTAGTCCATATCATCCATAGGCCAACAGCACTGTTGAAGCATTCAACACAATCTTGGACAAAGGTCTAATAAAGATTATATTAGCCAACAGGGATGACTGGGATGAAAGAATACCAGCAACTCTATGCGCGTATAGAACAATAGTGAATAGACTTCAAAAACATACTTCGTTTCAGCTAGT
Source organism: Pinus taeda (assembly GCA_000404065.3). Classification (NCBI taxonomy): domain Eukaryota; kingdom Viridiplantae; phylum Streptophyta; class Pinopsida; order Pinales; family Pinaceae; genus Pinus; species Pinus taeda. The sequence goes on from APFE031261309.1 coordinate 24,956, forward strand.
ATATGGAAGGGAAGCAGTGATGCCAATGGAGTTCATAATACCAAGCATGTTCATATCTAAAGCAACAAGAATGATGGACAATATGGCATTGAGAGAAATACTAAGTCAGCTAATGGAACTTGACGAATCTTGATTCTTGCTAGAGTTTCATCAGTCAATGGAGCAGAGAAGGCAGAAAGCTTGGCATGATAGGCATGTCAAGAAGAAGACATTCGAAGATGGGGATTAGGTACTACTATACGACAACAAGTTCCAAAAATTCCCAGGGAAACTATAGATGCATTGGCTGGGCCTGTTTATATTTACAGAGATCAGAGATTTTGGAGTAGTAAGATTGGCGCAACTAGACAAAATCATGCTACATGAATGGGTAAATGGCGCACGCCTAAAGCCCTTCCACAAGTTATCAACCACAAATTCAACATAAAAGAGGGTCTCAAAAACGAGCCCGCAAATAGGTAGGAGGTAATAAGAGGTAGTCAGTCATTTTAAGCAGCGGTTACAGTGAATTTTTTATCATAGAAATAAGAAAAATGTCAATAAGGTTGCGGCAACAATATCATCACAACGCAACCCAATTGTGGTCGGGGGGAGGGAAAAAGTAGAATTAGCAGTCCCATATGTAGTCACACCTCGCAAGTTACATGTAGGCAGACGCTTTTTCTAGTCTTTATGATTACATGTTGTACCCATCCTTTTCGTCATACCAGAAATCATTTCCATAATAAGTAACCAATAATGAAACTGTAAAAGTAGGAGCCACAAAATCTTTCCCCGTTAAGCACAAGTTTAGTTAATAATTAACCCCATCATGGAAAAATTAATACACCATGTAGTCCACTCTGTCCTTTCCCATTCCATGTCACGGTTGTCAGGTCCAGGTCAGTTGACAGTGGCAAAGTATGGCTAGAAAACATGGGGAAAGTTTCTGAAGTAATTAGTTTCTAAGGTCCAGTCAGGAAACATCATGTCAAGCTCACCTACTTGACTCGCAGGATAATGAAGGAAATTACAGAGTTTCAATTGCAGAAAGCAGAAGAAATCCAAGCCTGCTCTAAAGAACAGATGCACAAACGCAAAAGTGTGAAACCTCAGGTGACAATTGTTTACCAGAGACAAAGGGAGATGTCGAAAGGAATTGTCTTAGTTCCACAAGATCCGTTAGATGAATGAATTGATTTGGTCAACAATTTGTATGGGAAATACAATAAGGCGATTCTAGTTGACAATGACCTTACAGATTGCTTCCAGTTCCCAACTCTGAAGAGGGAGGTTTACACAGAGGAAATATAGAAGGACGATGTCACCAAGACTTCTAGAGTCAAGGAAGATTTCAAAGGATTACAGAGGTCGACCTTAATCAATTTGAGAAGACTACTTGTTTTCGACACTCGATTCGCCGCAATGCAATGTAATAAACTCCTGGCAAGCAGAATGCATGGGGGATCACTGTGGCTTGACAAAGAGTACCCCATTCATGTAGACAATATTCATCGTCTAATAGTGTTGTCAGCGGGAGGGAACACAATCAACACAGCATTCCAGGCAGGTGCTAAAAGAGCCAAGAAGTAGAGCGAAGATAACTACTATGCAAGATATGGGACTGAACGGTGTGGAAGAGGAGAAAATATTGATATGATAAACAAATTCGACATCAGATTTGGCTTCTACATCATAGAAGGCAAAACCATGAGAAACTTCTCGAGAAACGAATGCACACTAGACACAATTTCGGTTGTGGAACATTGCTACCAAGGGGAGGTACTCAACTGGTCTAATTTTGTTCTTAACGAACTTTTTGAAGCATGTGAAGATGTGTATAGGTGGAGTACCAATTTTCTGTTTGGGCACATTCTAATGTCTTTGGAAATGTGGAAATGTAGGTCGTCAAGAGAGAGGGAAATGATGCCCATTGTCAAAGGACAACCAATAGCAATCTGTTATGAACCATGGAGAGTATTGGGGGATCCTAGCACGAAAGAGATAAATGAAATGGTTTTCAGGGATTGGTATGAACTGATGCTAACAATAGTAAGGTCAACGTAGAGGATACCTAAGACTATGCTGGATGAATTTTCAGAAGAAGTCTAGTTTGGAGCCTCACACACGCACACCTATCTTAGACCACAGTGCGTCCACCCTGAGACATTTAAGATGAGACCATAGAGATTCGTTCTAACTAAAGCAGCACTACACACTGAGGTGGGATCATGGCGGGGGTGGCTTGCAAAATTACTCGCGGGAAATATACCTATCTGTTTAGGGCCTTAAAGCAATAGGTGCAAGGGGGAGATGCAATAGAAAGTAGCAGAAAGAGACCAACCGAATATTTCCTCCACCCGATGGTGCTTCAGATGGAGGAGAAAATGTTCGCGCTGAGGCAAAAAAATGCAAGTTTCGAAGGCCAATCATGTCAGAGTAACCAACCCTTGCAATTTCAAGGTTCCACTATGTTTTCACCCATTATCACAACTCTGTTGTCCATGAAACTCCCCACTGGAGTAGCCCACACTTCATCCCAACCAACAGTCCCCAAGCCAAAGAAGAAAATAGTTGTCCGTAGTCCGGTCATTAAAAAGTTGAAAACTGCTCCACCACCTCCAATTGTCGACCTTACTGATGAGGTCGAACACTTAGTTTTCACATCTCCCATAGTCGAAGAAATTCCTCCCACCACCTCCATCACCTTACATCAGTCACGGGGATGCTCCCTGCACACAACCTCCACCTCCGTGACCCTGTCAGAAACCCTCATGTCCAGCCGACGATGAACGACTACAAAAATGGAAGTTGAGTCAGCAGGGCAAGATAAGGGCACCACTTCTGCCAGTGGTACACAACTAGCATCACTACTTCTTGGGTCGGACCCACAACAAGGGGGAATCCCATACACTGTTCCGCAGGGAAAAAGGGTTGAATCGTACTGGTCACTTTTCCTTATAGATCTCACAATGGTCCTGAACCCTAGCATCGTTCCGCCCACTCCACAGTCACATCAAGCTCATTAACTTGCCTCCCACTTCGAAAAATCCATAGCCATTTGTCTACCAATACAACAGCATTTCCCAGAGCCCAGCACAATGCAAGCCGACACACTACAGCACTAGTCATCAGCGCAACTATTTACATTCAGACAAGAAGTAGCACACAGGGCTGAAAAGATCCATGAGGATTTGGCCAAGGAGCATGAGCAGCAGACAAAGCAACTGCAGGAGGTGATGGAAGAGCGAGATCACCTAAGATGGGCAAACACAGATTTACAAGCCTAGGTTGACCAGGTCACACAGAGATTCTAATTGTTATGGCCAACAATCGTGGATGCAAACACGGAGGCGCCAGTAGAAATCGCAACCTGCACACTGGTAAGTTGTTGTGACCATATCTAAGTAGCATGCTCGAATCTAGTAGCCACTAATGCCAAAATGAAAAAGAAACTAGAGATGATAAAATCAACATTGTTGGACCCAGATGAGATATACGTGAGGACTGTTGAGGGAAAAATCGTCGAAGTAGAAGCAAAGAGGAAAGAACTATCTGATGCCCTCACGGATGGCTACATCCTGATGAACAGAGTCCACGATTGGCCAGGAAGCCTAGCACTGAAAAATCATCGGGCATACCCCATGAGAGAGAAGATACAGGCATTATTCGCCAACACAAATGACTGCACAGGCTCCACCCACCTACAACAGATCAATGACCAGATCGACGCAATCCAAGCCCAAGTTGATCAAATTGAGAAAGAGTCAACAAAGACAAAGAAGGTGATTAGAGACCTGCGCCCACCAGTCTGTACGTAGGTTCTAACTCTAAAGGATTTTTGCGATACAAGCGGAAAACAATGGGACAACCTGCAAAGCCAACGGCCAACGAAGTTAATGTATAATATGGCCGAGGACTTCACTCAATGCATTGACACAATCCTTGTTGGATGGGAAGCTACCATTCAGAGGTACTAGGAATTTAGGTAGCAAACCACGACAGTTGTTCCGGAGTTGGAGACTTCATTTGAAATGGGGGAGCCCCAGAAGGAGGAAAGTGAAATAGGAGAAAATGCCACCCTATAAGCATTGGATGAAGTAAAAGAAGCACCAGCCCAGTAGTCAATAGAACCAGCTGATGAGCCTCATCATTAGGTAAATATATGGGCCTTAATTCACCTCCTAGCTTAGTCAAACCAACTTTTCTCATAACTTATTACATGTTTTTTATTATATTTTGTTTATGAGGTGAGTTAGAGTTGGATATTATTCTTAGCGGACTAATATGCATTGAATGCAGGATTAAAGGAGAAAATCAAGGAATTTTGGCAAAGACTAAGGTCAAAACTCGAATGTGACAAGGGAGAGGGATTATAGGAGGTAAATCCTCCTCATTTACTACTCCTCCATTCAAATATTCCTCCATTCATCACATCAGCTCGGAGTGAAAACAACCAAATCATAAGGATTAGAAGGCAGCCGAGCAAGTGAGAGACAAAGCACCAGTTTATCTCGAGTTTGGAGCCCAACCTCCTTAATTTTAAGGAATTCATTGGGGACTTCAGTTGTATAAGTAGAGAGGCCTAGGACCTTAGTAGGATTTGGATTTTTATTATAAAACTCTAAGCTATATTCGAGTTGCAATACTCATGAAAGTTCTATTGATGTAATTTGTTGTTTTGGTATTAAGAATGAGTTTTGTTTTGAGTCAGCACTGAGTTAACTCAAAGGGCTGAAACTCTTGGGTTAGGGCCCAACCCTAGCAGCCAAGGCTCCTCTTTATTATACATGTATGTTTAGTGTAGATTCATAGCTTCATTGTTAATTGGCTTTTTAGATGCATTTCCATTATAAGTAGTGTATATTAAATTGGTTGTTTTACAATTTGCTTCCATTTGTGCCTTATTTCAAGTAACATGTTAGCAAGGATAAAAAGGATCACCACAAGGTTGTCAACAGGAGTCTCGGCCTCACTTCCTCCCTCTGGGACCATGACTTGAGGAAGGGACACTTAAGCAACCCCAAAAACACAAATTTCTAGTTCTTTTATGAGCTTTGGAGTTTGTTGTCTTTAATTTAGTATTTGGTTAGTTTTGCAAGGTAGATTTCCATTGTCATCTTTTTCATCTCCATTTCTACAGTAGATCTCATCCATGCTTTCATTCCTTTTAGCAACTTTCTTCATTCATAGTATAGGCAGTTGATTCATTAATTTTAATTTTCTAGTTTACGAAAATATATCTTGTTTGCATAGCTTTTTGGAAGACACACATGTTTTATGTAGAGAAGGTGCTTTAGGAGGAGACTAAGACTTCATAGCCGTCAGCAACCTTCCACTCCATCCACCTTAGCCATCCCTTGTTTTCACCATCACCTCCTCTAGTTTTTCATCATTTTTCATATAAATTCTTCCAAGCACATTGAGCGAATCCATCCATCTACTATCTTGGATATTGACTCCTGAGTGATCCTAGGCATTCTCCCACTCCATTCCACCCATCACACACCTTTCCTAAGCCTCCCATCACCTCCAACACCTCACATTTTGCTCTCGGTTGTATCCTGTAGTTTTCCTATAATTCCTACAGGATCATCCTGTAGGTTTCTAGTACATCATGTAGGTTTTCCTGAAACGGCCTATTTTGAGGCCGAATTAATGGAAAACCTCTAGGAAACCACCAAAAGCCTCCCAGGGGTCCTCCACACCATCCAACCATCTCATAGCCCTTCTAGCCATCCTCAAACATCCTTAATTCACCTGCCACATCCACGAAAGCAATTAGTTGCATACTTGATTTTGCATAAAAAGACAAAAAAGCAAAAACAGATTTTGTTAAGTCTCTTTACTTGCACACTAGTGTCGTTTGATGCTTCTTACTCCTACAACTTAGATAGTAGCACTTGTTTCATGTTGATTTATCATTTCTACCTAGCATAGCTTCTTAAATGGTTAATTAGGGAATGGTGTGATTTAGCATTACCTGTCGACCTTCTCCATTATTGTAGTAGAGTAACTCTCTTAGAGTAGATTTACCTTTCTTCCATCAAAGAATCAAGCTTCTTCTAACTCCATAGAAGTCTGGCCTAGAACCCCAGTGGTCTCTCACCAGCTGAATAGTGACAACAGGCAAAACCATCAATTTTACTTGTGCATACATCATTGTCACCTCCAAGTTTTTACAAACCCCAGGTTGATAAGTAAAGCTGGTAGCCCAAGAGTTGCAGCATCCTTTCTACAATACTGGCGCTCATCACTTTTTGGCGCCATTACCGGGGAGGTGCCCGAGTATAATGTGGTTACTGCTTTCTTTTCTTCTATTTCTTGTCTTCAATATTCTGCCATTAGTTTATTTCTGCAAAAGTAATCTAGTTGTTTCCTTTCTTCCATTTTGCATTTTCTTCTTTCCTTTCCATTTCGCAAGCAAGATTTAAATTCAACAAGTAGCTTTTTCATTCTGTCAGTAATTTTCATTCAATTAGAAATTTCAATTCTACAAGTACTTTCCGAGTTTGAAAAAAATACAAAACCAAACCAAAAATATTTCCTTTCTTGCCTTGTAGGAATAGGGACAACTTAGGGAAATTTTTACCAAATACCCCCACTACCTCAAACAGCCAACCTTCCCTCTTCTTCGGTGTCTGTGAACTGGAAGAACCCTTAGGTGAGAAACTTGACATATTTGAAGAACCTACAGAGGAAGAAGAAGAAGAACCCATTCCTACTGAACCAATGGCTGAATATAGAAATGACAAAGGGAATAGAGAGAGAGTTGAGGGCACCTTCCCCATCAGGGAAACCAATGGGGACACTACGATGAAAAATATAAGCCCCTCTGCCCTACCTCATTTCCATGGCTTGACCGCAGAGGACCCCAACACTTTCCTATTTGAGTTTGATGTTATATGCCGAACCTATGACTATACAGATGATGAGAAAAAGTTAAAACTATTTCCATCTACCTTCAAGGATGCAGCATTGCACTGGTTCATGGGTTTACCTGGAGATAGCATCACAACTTGGGCTCAGATGTAGCAGGCCTTTAACAACAAATATCGGGACTATTATCGGTCAAAGGGTACTAAAGAATAAATTTTCAGGATGACCATAGGCAATGATGAATCCCTAGAGGATTACGAAGAAATATTCCATCTTAGCTACAAAAGGGCCAGGTGCACACTTGACCCTAAGTCACTAAAGTTGGTCTTGCTTAGGGGAGTAAGGGAAGATCTTCTAGATACCTTATATTTGTTAGCAGGAGGAGATATCTACCAATTACCCTATGAGGATATCAAGATTGTCTTTAGGAACCATTCTAGGGCAGCTAGGAAAAAGGGTAGGGGTAGTCAACCTATGGTCAGTACATCATCTTCCAACTCATCCGTCAAGGGTGGAATTGGAAACATGCTGGAAGATTTCAAAAGTGAGATGTTGCAAACCCTTGCCTTGCAAATGGACACCATGCACATTAAGAGGAAGCAGGAGGAAGCATAGAGAGCCTTGGCCATTTTTTGTCCTATATGCACGAGGAGGCATCCTAGGAATGAATGTCCATTGAACTCTATTGAAATGTGCTCAGTCTGTGAAGAAAACAACTCCACAAACAAGTGCCCTTCTTTGCCTGAACTCAAAGTTGTATATCAAGGAGTTGAAGGGGTCACTGAGCAGCTCTATTACATTAACCAAAGGAGACCTCATGGGCCTAGACCATACCATCAGGGCATGCAAGGGTCGTCCTATGCATATTACAACCCCAACCAAACTACAGCCATACCTTCTTGGGGACCCCCTGCTCATCCTTCCTGATCTACACCCCCTCCTTGGTCCTATGCATCTCAGTATCACTCCCAGCCAGCCAGCCAGCCAGTGATTTCAACCTTATGCTCTACCACAACCTTAGTGGAATGCACTGCCCCAGGGGTGGAGGCCCCTATAAAAAAATGCTCCAGCTCTATTGCCTCCACCACCTACCCAACCACAGCTGCTACACTCTGCTCCACCCAAGCAACCCCAGATGCCTACCCAGCAAAATCCAAACCTGAACAACGGGCAATCTCAGCAAGTATACAGTGGAGAGACATCATATCCAACTTATGTTGTGGAAATCCAGGGGATTAACCTGAGATCTGGGAGAGTTCTCTCGAATAACCAACCTCCACCTCCACCTAGGGAGGTTGAAGAAGAAAGAGAGGAAAGCAATCTTAAATTAAATCCACCCTTTCCTGAGAGATTAGCCCAACCACTCCATCCTACCCCATAAGAGACTGAACTTCTGGGAGAATTGAAAAATCTATGTGTAAAGATTCCACTTATCCAAGCAATAAAATATATTCCTATTTATAATAAGTTGATTAAGGAGGAGTGCTTTAAGCATGCAGGGAGGCGAAGAAGGGATGCCCCTACCATTAATGTCATTGGGCAGCTGTCCGACTTAATGCTAGGGCAGGTAATCTATCCAAAATATTTGGACCCTGAAAGCCTTGTAGTAGATGTGCACATCAATGGCACCATTGTCCCACACACTCTAATCGATCTTGGGGCTGCCATTTATGTGATGACCAAGGACACAATGCGCAAACTCAACCTCCAAGGTTCAATGAGGAAGACCACAACAGTTCTGCAACTTACAGACTGTTCCACAGTAACCCCTAAGGGGATCGTGGAGGATGTGATGGTCTCCATTGACTCTTGGGAGTACCTTGCAGATTTCCTAGTTCTCCAACCTAAGGCTAAGCTTACTCGTTACCCTCTCATCCTTGGGAGGCCATGGTTGGCCACTGCCGATGCTTACATTAGCTGCAGAGTTGGGAATATAATCATCAAGAATGAGCATATTTCCAAGCAGTTAGTCCTATACCCTCCTAATCAACCTTCTCTAGAGCATGACTTACCTTTATGGGTGGAGGAGGAGGAAGAAGATGAAGTTTATTCTGCCTAACTTTGTACTTTAGAAGCAACCATGGGAGGAGGACAACAAGATGGGGATGACTTGATTGAACACCTACTCCAAAGTCCAACTCCTAGCTCATTGTCCTTAGAAGAAGAAGTAAAGGAAACCCATAATAATCATCCAAATCACTTATGCTTGGCCGATTCAAACCCACTCCATGTCAAAACCATAGAATTCAGCCCAGATAGGACCTTGAAAATCAATCCATCTCTTTCTGCTCTCTAAGAAGAGAAGTTATGCAACATGCTAAAGTAAAATCTAGAAGCCTTCACTTGGAGTTACAAAGAAATGAAGGGAGTACACCCCTCAGTGTGTAATCACCACACATACATCAAAGAAGGTTGCAAGCCAATCCGGCAACCACAAAGGAGGATGAATTCATCTCTTAAAGGTATAGTCAAAGAAGAACTGCAAAAACTACTAGATGCATGATTCATTTCCCTATCTCTGACAGTGAGTGGGTCTCTCCTTTGGTGTTAGTTCCCAAGAAAAATGGTAAGTGGAGAATTTGTGTCGATTACAGGGAGTTGAACAAAGCCACAAAGAAGGATCATTTTCCTCTACCCTTCATTGACCAAGTGCTAGATGGCCTCGCAGGGAAAAGGTTTTTCTCTTTCCTAGATGGATTTAGTGGGTATAACCAAATCTAGAACTGCCCAAAAGACCAAGATAAAACCACATTCACTTGTTCTTGGGGTACTCTTTCCTATAGGGTCCTTCCTTTTGGCCTATGCAATGCTCCTGCCACTTTCCAAAGAGCAATCCTGAGTATTTTTGCCGAATTAGTCCATGATGCAATGGAAATTTCTATGGATGATTTTACACCTTATGGCTGTGATTTTCAAGATCTGTCTAACCTAGGCAAAGCACTACAGAAATGCATTTAAATGAACCTACCTCTCAGTCCCGAAAAATGTGAATTCTTGATGACTGCAGGGACCTTGCTAGGTCATTCAATATCTCAGCAAGGACTGTAGGTGGACCCAAACAAAATAGCTATCATCCAAAGGGTCCCACCTCCTCAAAAGAAAAGAGATGACAGAAGTTTCCTAGGGTTAGATGGATATTGCTAAAGGTTCATAAAGGACTTCAGCAAGTTGGCCTCTCCTTTATTGGGTTTGTTGGCCAAAGACTCTGAGTTTATATGGTCAAAAAGTTGTCAAGAGGCCTTAGACATCCTAAAGGATAAGTTAACAACTGCACTGATTCTCCAAGGCCCAAATCCTCCCCTTTCATATACATGATGATGCCTCACACAAAGCCATAGGAGAAGCCCTGGGTCAAATAGATGAAAAACTGCCTTATGCTATCTATTTTAACAGTAAGAATTTGTCAAAGCTAAACTAAATTACAGAGTGACCGAAAAGGAACTCCTAGCTATTGTGCATTCATTGAACAAATTCAGGCACTATATTACAGGCTATCAAACATTTGTGCACACTGACCATGCTGCAATCAAATATTTAATGAAAAAACCAGATGTGAATGCTTGAATTATAAGATGGTTACTTTTATTACAACAGTTTGATCTAACCATTGTTGATAAGCTTGGTAAGGAAAATGTTTTTACAAACTTTTTGTCTAGAGTAGATTTGCTTGCAAGTGAAGAAAGAATGGTTGATAACCAGTTACCAGATGAGCACTTATTTTCTATTTCAATTCTCTCTCCACGGTTTGATGATATAGCAAACTATTTGGTATCAGCACAGTTCCCACCAAACTTGTCCTCCAAAGAAAAGAGAAATATAGTCAGGAAAAGCGCCCCCTTCACTTGGATTGAGGGCAATCTCTTCAAACTTGGCCCAGATCAAATCTTGAGAAGGCGTGTCAGGGAGGAGGAAGTTTTTGACATCCTTCTGACTTGTCGTGATGGGCCTTATGGAGGTCACTTTGCAGCAAAGAGGACAACATTCAAAGTGTTACAAGCAGGCTATTATTGGCCCACTCTTCATCAAGATGTGAAAAAATACACTAATTAGTGAGATTGGTTCCAAAGGATGGGAAGGCCTACTCCAAGAGATGAAATGCCTCTGCAGCCTCAAGTGACTTTCGAGCCATTTGACAAGTGGGGCATGGACTTCACTGGGCCTATTGACCCTCCTTCCAAGAAAAAACACTATATTATTGTGTGCACTGATTATTTGACTAAGTGGGTTGAAACCAAGGAAACAAGGCAACAACAGAGGAGAAGGTGTCTGAGTTCCCAAGGGAGAATGTATTCTACAAATTTGGGTACCCTAGAGAGCTGGTCACAAAGCAAGGCAACCAGTTTACCTCCAACATGAGTGAAGACTTGCTCAACCATCACAAGATCAAGCATAGAATCTCCACTCCCTATCATCCACAAGCTAATGGGCAAGTGGAGGTGACCAATAAAGAAATGGAGGGCATCTTAACCAAAGTGGTAAGCAGCAATAGGAAGGATTGGGCAGATAGACTAGTTGAGGCCACCTGGGCCTATAATACCACATGGAAAAGCACCACTGGATTCACACCCTATGAGCTGGTCTATGGGAAAAAGGCCTTGTTTTCCATTGAATTTAAGTATAACACATTAAGTTTGGCAGCCCAACTAGATCTGGATCTCAACAAGGCATAGAAAGAGAGATTGTTCAAATTGAATGGTTTGGATGAATTTAGAATGCAGGCCCTCCTACATACAGAGGTAGTTCAACTTCAGAGGAAGATTTGGCATGATAAAAACATCAAGGAGAAGTAATTTCAGGAAGCCAATTGGGCGTTGCTATATGATTCAAGGTATAAAGACTTCAAGGGTAAGTTAAGGACAAGATGGCTAGGACCTTATGTTGTGGAAAGATGCCATTATAATAGTTCAGTGCAAATTAGAGCCATAGATGAAGAGGCCATTCCTTTGCTTTTTAATGGACACCGATTGAAAATTTACAAGAGACCTTTATCAAAACAAGAGTTCGTTGATGATATCAACAAAACAGTGATGATAGGGGAGCAAGTTCCAGCTCCTCCCTCATCAAATCACTAAGAAAAAGAAAAAAAAAATAAGGACTCGGGTGAAAACATTTATGAGGCGCCTGAGTCCCATCATTGGGTTGAAAACCTCTTGAGGCGGCTCAGTCGTGTCAAAACAAAAAAAGGGAGAAAAAAAATAATAATAATAAAGATCCCTGGGTGAAAACCTCTCTTGAGGGGCCCAGGGCAAACAGCTAGGGTGAAAACCTCTCAGAGGCAGCCTAGTTGTTTTTCAAAAAAAAAAAAAAAATCATGAAATTTCCATTTGCAGGTCAACAAGAAGGACGATCAAGGAGAAAAGAAGGATCACAAAGAGACCCCTATCACTCACATATTTATTTTTCCACTCATTACCATTCAATCCTCCACCATTTCTATCATTTTTTCCACTCCATTGATTCAGTTTACAAAGGGATTGTGTTTTCTACAGGATCCCCTGTATTCCTACAAGAACCCCTGAAAATCTATAGGACGATCCTGTAGGAATTACAGTGACCCAAAAATCCTACTAGAAGCAGTCCTAAGGAAAATGAATGACTTGATAGGCAAATAAATTTCACCCCTTCATCATTCAATCACCATACCTTGTCCACCATCATCACCCTTGCACTCACTATTAAAAGGAAAAAATCAGTTTCAAGAGTATTTTTTTTGTCTAGTCTTTGAAAAAAGGGAAACATGGAGGAATAAAGAGCATTTCCTGAATATTCCTTGCTCTCCACACTCCCATTCTTTCTCTCCATCCATGTCACCATCCTCATAACCCCATCAAAAATAATGATCAAGAGTTCTAAGGGAGAAGCAGCTACAAGACATCCTGTAGGAAATCATGTAGCAGCCTATCCCACAGAATACTAATCATACCAGCAAAAAGCCTCCAGCATGATGATCCAGGAGCTCCAAAGCAGCAGCATCACCATCTTCAACCACAGGTACCTGCACAAACAAAGAAGTCATTAGCAAACAGCAAGAGGAGGAAAAAGAATAACATGCAACAAATACACACAGCAGCAACTCTGGTCTTCGACAACTGTAGCATAGCATTGGAACCATAGGTAAGTATCTTGCTTGCTCTCTCATATGCATCATGTAGTAAAAAGAAATTTAAGGGTTACGAGATAGTTGGTTTATAAGCGAAAAGGTGGCAAGTTAACTTGGCCACCTTCGTTCAGTCAACACATACACCAGCTCAACTGACAGTACAGCCACAAATCGAGGGACCCATGGAGATACCAGGAGGGCCGACCGAGATCGAAATGAATTGACTTAGGGATGAGACAGAATTTTCTTTGGGGCCAGTTGGGGCCCTCATTTTGATTTTTCAAAGGTTTTGATTATTTTGGCTAGCAAAAGAACAAGGAGGAAATGGGCGGCAGCAACGGTTAGCTTGTCGGGAGGACGACTGGATAGCAAAGTAGGAATAGGCAATTGCAGAAGGGTTGCGGCAAGATATCAGTGGAAGACAAAGGTAGTCGATCAGACAGGAAGGAGGAGGGGCATCCGAGGCAAAGAATAACCTAGCAGGAACTAGCGGTCTAGGCAAAAGGGGGAAATATAAAGGTGGAAGGCCTATAAGGAAGAGGGGTTGGTTGGTTAGGATGTTGAGGTTGGCATTGCGGAGAAGATAGTTAGTTGCAGCAGTTCGGTACCAAAATGCAGAGACTTAGCTGAGCAAGACCTTTGAGCTATAGAACGAGCCCGTGAGTCTGTAAACGGGTACTCCTTGTAATTATCTATGGAAAATGCCAGGATGTCATGTAATGTTTTACTGTTGAATCAATATAAAGGAAAGCTCAGACTAGTTGCGTAGCATAATGTGTATGAGTGTATATGATGTGGTGACCCACTTAAAATTTTAAAATGTCCTGTAATATTCATGCATGTAGTAGTTTTTGTGTATTGGATGGTATGTTGTTATCTTGATTATGTATGTGATGTTGTATCTCTCCTATCGGTTGGTGCTTCTTGACTCCATGATGGACCCTTCTTAGTTTTGGTCGTGGCATGCCTTCGGTAAGACTCCTTACCCCTTGGGTAAGGTGAAAATGTTGACGTTTTCCTAGACTACAATGAACCATTGTTGGCTCTCTGCGCTTGAACCCAAGGTCTTTTCCCCTGATGACTCTTTTGTGCCAACAACAAGTAATGGCAATAATGATATTAGCGAGACTAATGTTAATGGTTCTATGTCTGCAAAACCCTCTAATAAATAACATAAATATAGTCCATTAGATAATAAGAGGACTTCTCGTGGGTTTATTTCTCCAGCTTTCTACGCTACCCCTGCTCGCAATACTCTTCCACTCCTTTGCCTCTAAGAAATCGTTGGAACATCTGTCATCACCGATATAAAGGATATCAGTGCAACACATCAAAAGAGCTTGAATTATAACTCTCAGTTAAATAAAAATGAATAATTTGATGCACTTGAAGGATGTGACATTGATGAATTAAATAATGTGAAACTGTATCATATAACGGGGGTCCAATACCGGACAAGGGTCTAATACCGAAGACTGGAAAGATATCTCCACCTATGTATATAATAATCAATGTGCCTTCGGTTGACTATGACATGGCCCATAGCTGGAAACCGTCAATTACACCCCTCCAAACGATAACATATCCTCTCTTGAAATCAAGACATTAGTGGTTTGGAGTTCATTCACAGAATCAACGGACTTATAGGCTCATGTCGATGGTGCTTGCCAATAGATTTTGCAAGTTTGTAGTGTTACTTCTTTTTGTTTATCGTTCATTTCCCTCGATGTTGTATGCCCGTAGATTCACTGAATACTATATTTCTTATTCCTTTATGTGTTTGTTTGTTTTTGTCAAATCAACTTTTATAATAACAAGGAGCCACTGCCATGGCGGTAGTCCCTGCCGAGGTCTACAAGGACAACACAAATAGATTGTATGCTGTCCTATTTGAAATGGGATTTGAAATGGAACATTGATTCTATTAAATTATAATATAGAAATACAATACTAAATCTGGAAAAACTACAAGCGAAACTTATAATAAGTGGTATAGTTACTTGCTTTGTGAATGTAGTTTCTCTTCTTTGAAAATGCCCTTAAACTAACATAGGAGGATGACTTCTGCCACAAACATCTGCAGTTATTGTAACAACAAAAATCACATCTGCAGTTATTGTAACAACAAAAACCTGAGAGTAAAACTTAATAGGAGGATGACTTCTGCCACAAACATCTGCAGTTATTGTAACAACAAAAATCACATCTGCAGTTATTGTAACAACAAAAACCTGAGAGTAAAACTTAAAAGCTGCTTGCATAGTCTCAATAACAAGGAAATATCTTACACTGAAGCACTACATGGAAAGAGGAAATCTAGACCCACCATTCTAGTTTTCTCGTCAACTTCCGAAGGAAGACGGAGCCATGCAGAATACACGAGTGATTCAAAGACTGTGACATTGGGAGAGTGGATATCATTTTGTTCACAATATCCTGAGATGCGAGCAAATGTTTCTTGCTTCTTGGGGAATCCAGATATGCTTATATTCCCTTCAACATAGCCCCCTGTTTTTCTTCTAGCCAAGACATCCATTAGGGTAGTTTTTCCAGCACCGCTAACTCCCATCAAGGCCGTAAGTACCCCTGGTCTGAAGGATCCACTTACATTAGAAAGGAGTTGTAGCCTGTCTTGATTCAAGCCTTCACTTTTCATCTCCTGTTACAAAACTAAACATTAGTTCTAGATATTCCATTGAAAGAAGCTGGGTATGTCAAACGAGTGGCAGATTACAAATTCAGTTGAATGATTTGTAGATACACATACCGTGGCATGTCCACATAATAGTTTATGTTCTCAAAAGCCATCGACAATGGCTGGAAAGGAAGGATCATTCCTTTCTTGTCTTGTGCGGAGACTTGAGTGACACTGACTTCTCCATCATGTGTAGAATTGTCTTCAGAGGTTAGACTATCTCTCCTCTCTGACAAGTAAACATCACTCACAAAGTTATTAAATCTATGAATGAATAGTGCAGATTTTTTCATTTACTTTCAAAAAGCTTTGGATATGACCAGCTTAAAGAATTTTATTGGTTGCAAATTTTGTAGTGCAATTGTTTCATCCTTTCTTTCGAGCAAAGGCAAAAACAGTGCTTTCGAGTCTCAATCAAGAACAACACAGAAGCTCTCTATAACAGCTTGTCTTACAATTGTCTGAGACAAGCTGTTACAGAGAAGTTTTAGATTTAGTCCATTCAAGTTTCTCATTTAATTCTCTATTGAATATTTTAATCAGTTACAATTAGCACCGTCTCCATTTACATTGTACTTGTATCTGTGAGCAGTAGATTGAATATTCACAATACCAGAGTATTTCTAGAGAGCTCGACTTACCAGTGGACTTTCTTTGTGATGTCAGTTGAACAGAACGATGTTTGCTTGATTGGTTGCTTTCTCCAGTTCTGTTTGCTTGCTTCTCTTCAATAACCTCTTCAGATATAACAGCCTGTGATTGCCCTAAAGCTGTAATTGGAGGAGGTTTTATTAGATCTCACGCTTAGGATAATTTGTGATGAGAGAAACAGTAGCGCAAACCAAACCTTATAATGGAATGCCAGACTTACGGTTGAGGCACGCTAAAGCAACAGTGTACAGAATGATGAAAAGCACACAGAACCCAGTCAATGCTCCAATACCAATCCAGTAAAATTTAGCTTCAGCAAATAATCCACGAGATTCTAGGACAGCACGTCCAACTGTTTCATTGGAGCTGTTACTGATAGGCTGCACAAAGATCAAATATTTAGAGGAAAGGCAATATTCAATATTTCTTTCCTGGCATTAGGATTATAGGACACTCTATCGGGACATGATAACACTTACTTTGTCCCATCTGGGAGCCAGAAATTCATTCACCGCTATGGCGTTTTGGCCATAGGTCATCGGTGAGCACCAATATGCCCAAATCCACCAGCTAGGTATATTCTCTGTTCCAGAAACATGAATAAAATGAAGCATTTCTTGTAACCCAAGTTTTTCTAGTCGAAAAGCTGAAGATTGCTCTAAAGTATATTTCTTTGGAGTAAATAATTATCTTTGCATATACTATACTGTCAAATACCTCTTGATACCACAAATCCTCCAAGAACAAACACAATGAGCAAAGCGAATGATCCAAATGTTTGTGAGACGATCATGTTTCGACCCAATGAGGCTATGAATTTAAAAAGTGCCAACGACATCTGATGCATCACAAAGAGGAGGAAGAATTGCCTAAAGAACCTGCAACAATCAAGGCAATCTCCTTGATTACTCATTGAATATTTTAGTGTTCTGACAACTGAAAGAATCTTTACGTGCCTGCTTTAATTTTCTTTTTCACAGGGCAAATTTGGCAAAGGAAGATGTTACATTTTGCTTCCATTCTTGTATTTGTTCACACATTAATAAAACAGAGACGAAGTATATATATATAGGTACCATTTCACATAAAAGGTATTTGATGTGGTGTTTTAATGTCAGGCTCCTTGGGAAAAAATTCAATCTCTAAAATTAAACCAGTTCATCTGTTTCTATTCCATTTCTCCAGCAGTCCTGTAACTTTCTCGAATTGGGAGATCGATGAAGAGATAATAGACTGTAAACTAGATTTTCTAATTTCGATTTATTAGGCAGGTTGTCAACATTGGACAACTTTAAATAATGCAAATGTTTAGCATCGTACAAAATGAGGCTACAAAGAAAAAAATGGCTAGCAATTTTGGAGATTGACTTTTTGGCAGTTCTCTGCCAGGTATCTATTGCATAATAAACGAGTTGAAGATGGCCTCTATATAACAGCACAATAGTTTTTTTCATAGTCCTATATATGTACAAAACTGAAACCTCTGTGCGTGTTACTGATTCACAAATATATCAGTCAGAGTTCTCATTCTTCCAAACATATCTACGGAATGAATTCGTTTACTAGTTGATTTGATTAATTAATCAGTGAGATTTCTTACACTTCTATTCATGTTTACTAATATAAGGATATAGAAATTCATTTAGGTACAGAGGCTATAAGAATTACCTCTCAGCCTCTGGTGCAAAACCGATAACATAGTATGTAACACAAACCCAAATCCCTGCTTCTAGCAAAGAGAGTGGAATCCTCACTATCCATGTTGGTAAAGCATAAGCCCAACATGGATAGAATAGAAGGTCTCTTTGCTTGTAGAAAACTGGAAGACGGCTAACTGTCATTGATAATTCTGGAAAACCATTGAACATAACATGGACTAGTCCAAAGAAAAGAGCTCCCATGTACAGGTTTCCATCATTAATAGTTCGGTGATGCATTTTCGTGCGTAAAAACATGGTCATTGTGACCGCCCCTACAACCATAATCTGCATATCTGTTTGTCAGGATTCATACTTCTTTTCTTCTATAACGAATTAAAAAATGGCACGGCTTCTCCTAGTTTGGGTTCCAACTCACCTGTGCTGTTTTGAATATATACACAAAAGAATTTCTCTTCATAAGCAGCCATTCTCTGGAAAAGCAGGCTTTGAATATGTTCATTTTACTGACACCATACTTAGAAGATGTAAGAGCAGCGGGATGGTTCCTTTTTCTATCATATGGACGGGATAACTCTTCTGAAAGGTCCTTGCCAACATGAAATGAATGAAAGGCCTCTGCAAATTCCTTGACGGATATGTAACGGTATGGTCGGCTTTCAACCGCCCAATACTGCTGTTGATCCTTTCTCGAGGTCACCTGTATAATTCAAGAAGCGCCACCGCAAATGTAATTAAGAAGTGAAATCTAACAAGCTTTATTTGCAGCATAGATTAAAACAATCCATTTAATGACTAATGTTGTAAAAGGATAGAAAATAACTATGTTAACCCGGATCTCAGAAAGGTTATCAAGCTCTGCAGACATCCTCTGTGTGAAAATGCTGTAAATCTTTCAGCTTTAAGATTTAGATGGTAGTTCGTAACAACCACCACTTACAAACCACCAGACTAAACATAATTGTATAAGAAATAATGCTTACTTCCTGTAAGAAATCAGCAACCCCTTTTCTTTCTTGGCACTTGAAGCCCATGGACTAGAAGAAATCAAGCACAGATTCTCGAGGTCCTTGATACACCACCTCTCCTTCAGACAGTAAGATGATATCATCAAACTGCTCATATGTTTCCGGGGCGGGCTGCAGAAGAGAGATCAACACTGTCGCATTAAAGAGATGGATAGTTTGGCGGAGACATTTGATAATTTGGAAAGTCGTAGCACTGTCCAATCCTGTTGAAATTTCATCCATGAAAAGAGCTCTCGCACGACCGACCAGCATTTCCCCTGCACAGTTCTTATTAAATAATCAGACAATTGATTTGGCACTACCATATCACATGACCATTTTGAACCACCGCAATCATGTCCGCGTTGCGGATTGTGGAGAGGTGATGGGCGACTGTAATTGTTGTGCGTCCGACTGAAGCTTGCTCTAGAGCATCCTGAACAATCTTCTCCGACTGTGCATCTAGAGCACTCGTGGCCTCCTCTAGAAGAAATAGAGGAGGATCCTTGAGCATAACTCTTGCAATAGCTATACGTTGATTTTGCCCTCCGGACGTCTGGACTCCGCGCTCACCCACCTGTATTACCCAAATGAAAGGAAATTCAAATCGACTATACTTGCCAGAAATGGAAGATGAGAAAGAAAATATAAATTTTACCTGCGTGTCATAACCATCTGGTAGTTGACTGATGAAATTATGAGCATTGGAACCTTTGGCACCAGCAATAACCTGATCCGTGATGGCTCCGTTGAATGTCATCTTGTATCTCGCAGCAGCCTCCATAAATTTCTCAAGGGTCGTGTTTTCCAATTCCGGGTTCCTCGCTTCTCCGAACTGAGCTGAATATAAGAACTGCGAAAGAACAAGAAGAAGAGCCAGAGTGAGCGTGGAGCTGCTTTTGGAGGCCATGGCTCTTCCAGACCTTCAAGCTCTGCAACACATTCAATGGATTTTGAATCCCTGTAAAAGCTAAGCCCCTGTTATATGAGAAAGGAAAACCTCACCATCGATGGACAACAAATAAATAATGTGGCGTTGCAGTGGTAAGAGGTGGCAGACGGTGGTAGCGAGCTGACTGAGAGGTGAGAGGTGTCAGCTATATAAAAAAACTTTGCATGCGACTAAGTTCTAAGTTTTATGTGTGTTATTATAATTTTCAAGACTTTGGATAAATTATAATTTGTCGCCACATTTTTGCATTGGTATAAGCGAAGCCGGCAATAAGAGGTCCTTTTTTGCCCAGCCAAAAACTTTGGTTAAAATTTTGATAGACGATAATTGTCATTTTAAAACTTTGGTTAAACAATGATAACGCCAAAAAAAAACATGGTCAACCAATGAATTAATGGGCGGTCAACGATCTATCGATCGCTAATAGTCCCAAGCAGGGACTAATAAGGTTGAGCATTTGATCCATTGTTTGCTGGCCCCGCATTGTGCAAAGCATTGAAAGTTCTGATTGACCGTTTCTTGGATGGTAACAGTAATCGGCATGGGGTTATTGTTGATGAAGAATACAGTGATCGATCAGCCGCGCTAGAGAAGGTTTTGAAGATTTTGTGTCAGCTCTGCGCCAAATATGGTGCCCAGGTTGTTGGCGTTATAGCGTGGTACGGAAGGTTGGTACTCTGTCCGAATCTAATTCTGAACTATGCACTCTTGCATCCAGAAGAGGGGGAGGGTTCATTCAGTGGCAAACACTTGATGTATGCTATGATTATGAATAAATACATCTTTGAAAGCACTGCCGCGCAGGGTGTTGGTGTGTCGATCGAGGACATCAAAATGTTGTGTTCGATTTTGCTATGAGCTCTTTGCCTGGTCGTTACCTCTTCAACGGCCGTCCAAGGCTAAAGGAGTTGACAGACCAAGTGGTCGACACCATGCTAAATCGATTGTCGACCACTTGGTCTGTCAACTCCTTTAGCCTTGGACGGCCGTTGAAGAGGTAACGACCAGGCAAAGAGCTCATAGCAAAATCGAACACAACATTGATGTCCTCGATCGACACACCAACACCCTGCGCGGCAGTGCTTTCAAAGATGTATTTATTCATAATCATAGCATACATCAAGTGTTTGCCACTGAATGAACCCTCCCCCTCTTCTGGATGCAAGAGTGCATAGTTCAGAATTAGATTCGGACAGAGTACCAACCTTCCGTACCACGCTATAACGCCAACAACCTGGGCACCATATTTGGCGCAGAGCTGACACAAAATCTTCAAAACCTTCTCTAGCGCGGCTGATCGATCACTGTATTCTTCATCAACAATAACCCCATGCCGATTACTGTTACCATCCAAGAAACGGTCAATCAGAACTTTCAATGCTTTGCACAATGCGGGGCCAGCAAACAATGGATCAAATGCTCAACCTTATTAGTCCCTGCTTGGGACTATTAGCGATCGATAGATCGTTGACCGCCCATTAATTCATTGGTTGACCATGTTTTTTTTGGCGTTATCATTGTTTAACCAAAGTTTTAAAATGACAATTATCGTCTATCAAAATTTTAACCAAAGTTTTTGGCTGGGCAAAAAAGGACCTCTTATTGCCGGCTTCGCTTATACCAATGCAAAAATGTGGCGACAAATTATAATTTATCCAAAGTCTTGAAAATTATAATAACACACATAAAACTTAGAACTTAGGCACATGCAAAGTTTTTTTATATAGCTGACACCTCTCACCTCTCAGTCAGCTCGCTACCACCGTCTGCCACCTCTTACCACTGCAACGCCACATTATTTATTTGTTGTCCATCGATGGTGAGGTTTTCCTTTCTCCTGTAACAGGGGCTTAGCTTTTACAGGGATTCAAAATCCATTGAATGTGTTGCAGAGCTTGAAGGTCTGGAAGAGCCATGGCCTCCAAAAGCAGCTCCACGCTCACTCTCGCTCTTCTTCTTGTTCTTTCGCAGTTCTTATATTCAGCTCAGTTCGGAGAAGCGAGGAACCCGGAATTGGAAAACACGACCCTTGAGAAATTTATGGAGGCTGCTGCGAGATACAAGATGACATTCAACGGAGCCATCACGGATCAGGTTATTGCTGGTGCCAAAGGTTCCAATGCTCATAATTTCATCAGTCAACTACCAGATGGTTATGACACGCAGGTAAAATTTATATTTTCTTTCTCATCTTCCATTTCTGGCAAGTACAGTCGATTTGAATTTCCTTTCATTTGGGTAATACAGGTTGGTGAGCGCGGAGTCTAGACGTCCGGAGGGCAAAATCAACGTATAGCTATTGCAAGAGTTATGCTCAAGGATCCTCCTCTATTTCTTCTAGAGGAGGCCACGAGTGCTCTAGATGCACAGTCGGAGAAGATTGTTCAGGATGCTCTAGAGCAAGCTTCAGTCGGACGCACAACAATTACAGTCGCCCATCGCCTCTCCACAATCTGCAACGCGGACATGATTGCAGTGGTTCAAAATGGTCATGTGATATGGTAGTGCCAAATCAATTGTCTGATTATTTAATAAGAACTGTGCAGGGGAAATGCTGGTCGGTCGTGCGAGAGCTCTTTTCATGGATGAAATTTCAACAGGATTGGATAGTGCTACGACTTTCCAAATTATCAAATGTCTCCGCCAAACTATCCATCTCTTTAATGCGACAGTGTTGATCTCTCTTCTGCAGCCCGCCCCGGAAACATATGAGCAGTTTGATGATATCATCTTACTGTCTGAAGGAGAGAGGTGGTGTATCAAGGACCTCGAGAATCTGTGCTTGATTTCTTCTAGTCCATGGGCTTCAAGTGCCAAGAAAGAAAAGGGGTTGCTGATTTCTTACAGGAAGTAAGCATTATTTCTTATACAATTATGTTTACTCTGGTGGTTTGTAAGTGGTGGTTGTTACGAACTACCATCTAAATCTTAAAGCTGAAAGATTTACAGCATTTTCACACAGAGGATGTCTGCAGAGCTTGATAACCTTTCTGAGATCCGGGTTAACATAGTTATTTTCTATCCTTTTACAACATTAGTCATTAAATGGATTGTTTTAATCTATGCTGCAAATAAAGCTTGTTAGATTTCACTTCTTAATTACATTTGCGGTGGCGCTTCTTGAATTATACAGGTGACCTCGAGAAAGGATCAACAACAGTATTGGGCGGTTGAAAGCCGACCATACCGTTACATATCCGTCAAGGAATTTGCAGAGGCCTTTCATTCATTTCATGTTGGCAAGGACCTTTCAGAAGAGTTATCCCGTCCATATGATAGAAAAAGGAACCATCCCGCTGCTCTTACATCTTCTAAGTATGGTGTCAGTAAAATGAACATATTCAAAGCCTGCTTTTCCAGAGAATGGCTGCTTATGAAGAGAAATTCTTTTGTGTATATATTCAAAACAGCACAGGTGAGTTGGAACCCAAACTAGGAGAAGCCGTGCCATTTTTTAATTCGTTATAGAAGAAAAGAAGTATGAATCTTGACAAACAGATATGCAGATTATGGTTGTAGGGGCGGTCACAATGACCATGTTTTTACGCACGAAAATGCATGACCGAACTATTAATGATGGAAACCTGTACATGGGAGCTCTTTTCTTTGGACTAGTCCATGTTATGTTCAATGGTTTTCCAGAATTATCAATGACAGTTAGCCGTCTTCCAGTTTTCTACAAGCAAAGAGACCTTCTATTCTATCCATGTTGGGCTTATGCTTTACCAACATGGATAGTGAGGATTCCACTCTCTTTGCTAGAAGCAGGGATTTGGGTTTGTGTTACATACTATGTTATCAGTTTTGCACCAGAGGCTGAGAGGTAATTCTTATAGCCTCTGTACCTAAATGAATTTCTATATCCTTATATCAGTAAACATGAATAGAAGTGTAAGAAATCTCACTGATTAATTAATCAAATCAACTAGTAAACGAATTCATTCCGTAGATATGTTTGGAAGAATGAGAACTCTGACTGATATATTTGTGAATCAGTAACACGCACAGAGGTTTCAGTTTTGTACATATATAGGACTATGAAAAGGACTATGAAAAAAACTATTGTGCTGTTATATAGAGG
>APFE031261309.1:48977-64802 GCA_000404065.3 Pinus taeda
TATATTTATATTAGTAAAATATATGCTTTTGGCACAACAATTTATAATTAAAATTTTGTGAGTTGATTTTTAAAGTGTATCACAAAAATGGGTAAGTTTTTCCACTCTTATGTACTAGTTTTCATTTACATACAACCACCGAAATTCTATAAGTATAAAGTTTATAGAAGACTCCTAGAATTTTACAACATTTTGAGATCATTCCAAAATAATAATAATAAAAAATTAGAGGCAAGCTAGTCATCAAGAACAATAATATTTTCTTTTGGTACCAGTTTCAAATATGGAATAGTTAGAGCCACAAAGTATGTTGAGTTGGCTTCAGAAGTTGAGAGTTGGTCACAAGGTCCTCTTTCTCTTTGAGCAAGATAAATTGAAGCTAGTTGAGAGAATATTTCAAGAATATCCTCTCCTAAAATTTGTATCTAACATTTCTGAGCTAATAAAATACCCAACATATCATCCTTTTTAGTTGTTAGACTATCAAATTTTATGTGGAGTGTATCATATTCTATAGCATCAACGAGCTCCATAGTTTCTAAATGATTACCCACATGATTGTCCAACTTTTTCTTGGCTGCTATAATGGGTTACTTTTCAACAAGAGATCAATGTGAAGGATTAACAAAGAGAGCAACTAGTGATACATAACCTTGAGAAGTAGGGGGGATAGGATTCAGACGAGGAAGAAGAACAAGGGAAATTGAAACTTCATTCAAATTGTTAGAGTAGGACACATTTATACCAGGTTTGTGATGAATACAACAATATTTGGAGAGGTGGAGGCTCTAAATGGTGGGGTGGATGTGTGGTCATGATAAACCATGACTATTTCCATCCCATATTAACCATCAATTGGCTAATGGACTTTCGATGGATGAAAATTGGGAGGTGGGTTTATAGAGGAGTGGATGATATCACCTTAACATGATATTCCCTTGATATGACTAGCTAGTTGTAAATCACATATAGTATAGGTTCATTATATCACGATGAGGGATGGTAGGACAAGGTTCAAGGGAGATCTAAAGAGAGACATGCCCACAATCTATGGTATGTTGAGGCCTACAACAAGACAAGGCAGATTTGGGGGGGAGGGGGGGCGGTTATATAATTTTGATATGTCGAAGGTAATATTTAATGATTAGGGGATTGGAACCTAGCTCATGGTACCATTTACCATTAAAGTTTCAGGAGGAAGGTTAGTATCATGCCTGGCTAGTGAATCAACCAAAGAATTAAGATCTCTAAGGATGTGTTTCCCCTTAATTTCTTGCATGTTCAATAAAAGGGTTTTAATCCTCTAAAGAATATGTTAGAAATTGTAGGAAGAAAGGATATATTTGACATGTGTCTTAGTCAAATTTAATAATTCAATTTTCCACATCAGCAGGATTACTTGGATTGCAATTAGCTAGAGTAACATGGCCTTGTCTACTAGTTAACTCAGCAAATTCGAGTTAGAGGCTAGAAGTAGAGTTGTACATGTAGTGATTGCTAAAATTTAGCAATATAGTTTAGTTATTTTGATTTGAACTCAATTAACTGAGCTCAAGTACTTAGTTGAGTTAGTTGAAGGTCAGTTGAGTAGTAGAAATGTTGTTAACTCATTGATCTCTCAGTTAAACTAGTCAATCAACTAAAAATAGCCCAGACATGCATGGGATTTGAATTTCCTAGCTAGAGTGGAGGAAAAGGCTTAGTGTACATGCTTGGGAGTTAAGCAGGTGAATCATTCCTTGGGAATTTCACAAACAAATAGGAGGAAATTCCTATATTTTAGGAGCTAATTTACTCAAGGATTGAGCAAGGAAATAGGAGCAAGTTCGGGCCTTGAATTGGCTAAGTTTTGACCAGAGTAGGACAGTCAGCAGGAGAACAAGTTTAGAGTGCAGGGTGTACTTCAGGATCGAAGTAAAACATTGTAATAGTTTATCATTCTCATCTGATTAATGAAAAGCAGTAGAGGGGGTTTTCCTAGTTGGATTCCCTTGTTAATCATTGTGTTCTTGTGGTTTTGATGGTTGCATGTCATTGCATGTGTTTCTAAATTGTGATTTCCATTCTACAAAATAGTAGAGGAAATTTGTAATATCTTGATTTTATTTCAATTTCATCAATAGTAGCAAATTTCTATTAATTTTTACATGGTATGGAAGTAGAAATGACACTAGAAACCAGTCAATAGATCTTCTCCTTCAGAGATTTCAATTTGTATATTCAATGAAGTAGTTTTCTTTCGTGCAAGTAAATGTCTTTCAATGGATTGAGATTGGAGTATGCCCTGGAGGGAACCTCGAATTTCATAGCTTCGAAGGATGGAGTGTTGGAGTACACCAAAATTGACATTCCAAAACCAATAGTATCAGATGCACAATAGTTAGCCCAGTGGAAGAAGGATAACGCAAAATCTAGGAGGATCATCTTAGAGGGTATGAGAGACCACATAATATAAAATTTAAATGGAAAGGAGACTCCATTTGCTATGTGGAAGACCCTCACTGATTTATTTTAAAATGGTAGTGATGTCAGGAAATTGGCATTGAGGAACAAGCTTAGAAACCTCCACATGTAGAAAAATGAATCCATTCCACATTACCTCTCCAAATTCACTCAGTTTCAAGATGAGCTTGGAGGAGTTGGAGAAAATATACCCTCTTCAGAGCTAGTGAGCCTAGCCCTCCCAAGCCTTTCAAAATCTTGGCACAACCACTAGGGCTTTGTAAATGGAAGGGACAAATTACCAAATTGGGAGAGACTTTGGTCTGATTTAATGCAAGAAGAAATTCAAAGGAACACTAGATATGGAGTAACATCAAAATATGAGGAGGTAGAGAAATTCTCCTTGGTTGGGAAGGGCAATAAAGTGAAGGGAAAGAAGTCCCAAAGCAAGCTAGAGTCTAGCCAGAACAATGGAAAGAAGAAGGACCTAAGCAAGATAAAACGTTTTCACTGCCATGAATATGGGCACTATGCAACAAAGTGTTTGCACAAGAAGTCTAACAAGAAGCCTTTAACAGGAGAAGGATGTGAAGCACTTGCCTCACAATTCGAATTAATCTTCATCCTAATTGCATGCATGGCAAGCACTATAATCGGGAGTGTGTGGTATCTAGATTCATGTTCCTTGTTCCATATGACAGGATGCAAAGAATTCTTCAGTAGCCTAGAGGAGAATGATCTCCAAATGCACATAGAACTTGGGGATGATGGATGGTACAGTACCAAAGGAATCGGAACTATAACCTTTAAGAGGGATTCGGGCTCCCATCTTCATTTGAAATATGCTATATATGTACCTAGGTTGAAGAAAAACTTGATCTCTGTAGCTGTATTGGAGGATAGAGGCTATGATTTTGTTTTTAGTAAAGGGAAAGACTTTCTAAGACATGTAGCTATTGGGCAAGTGGAACAGATTGGATTTAGAGTGAAAAATATCTACAAACTTGAGGTGGAAGCTTGAGCTTGATTGAGTACCAAGGTAGAAAAGGTGTAGAGTTGAGATGTTGGAGAACTCTGGTATAGGTGCATGGGATACTTACACCATGGGGCCTTAAAAATCATGCAACAGATTACCATTAGTCTCCTTAAATGTACCCTTAACTAGCATGATGTCCACAAGGGATGCACATTGGGGAAATATGTAAAATCCACCTCCCAGGGCTGAGATAGCAAAGTTGGAACAATCTTGGAGTGAGTGCACTTTAATGTATGTAGACCATTTTCTACGGCCTTTACAATGAAACACAAGTATTATGTGATTTTTTCTAATGACCTCTCTAGAAAATGTTGGATATTCTTCATGCGGAAGAAGGATGAATTTTTCTCAAAATTTGATGAATTTAAAGCATTGGTTGAAAAGGAGACTGTTTAGAAATTGAAATTCCTAGGAAGTGATAATGGATGAGAATTTGTTTCTAGCACCTTCAAGGAATTTTGTGCCAAAGAGTGTACTATAAGAGAATTGATAGCACCCTATAACCCATAGTAAAATGGGGTGGTTGAAAGGAAGAACAAAAGCATAGTGGGAGCAAAAAGATCCTTGTTGCATGATCAAGGCTACCATTACATCTATGGGCAGAAGCATGCAACACCATAGTTTATTTGCAGAATAGGAGCCCTCATAGAATACTTGGCATGATCACACTCGAAGAAGCTCTCTCTAGGAGGAAGCCAAATTTATCTCATTTTCTAATCTTTGGAGCCACTGTGTATTGTCATGTATCCCAGGATAATAGGAAGAAACTTGAGCCTACAATTAAGATGGGAGTCTTTTTAGGATACACAGAGACACCACATAATTACCGAGTGTATTTTCCCTCACTCAGGGTGACAATAGTGGGGAGAGATGTCAAAATTGACGAGGATAAGGCTATGAGAAGCTCTCTAGACTAAGAGCTAAGTATCCCACCGAAGGAAGAGCTTATAGCTCCAAAAGAGGAGCCTCATGTAGAGCTTCAAGATGTTGTGGAGCAACCATAAGTGAAGGAGCAGGCAGGAGGCCGAGTGCAAGCACCCACTCAACCATAACCTTCCAAAGAGGGGAGGAAGAATACCAGAGAAGCTGACAGATTGCTACAAGATGCATGGGATCATGTGGGGACTCCTACATTTCACCACAGCTAGAGGAGGTCACCAAACATGTACGTTGGGTATATGGCTCTCTTGACTGAACTCATTAAGTCAAAGCCTTCTTCATTTGAAGAAGTTTCTCAATCAGTGTGGGTTTATGCCATGGTGGAGGAGTATGACTCCATCATGAAGAATAGTGTATGGGAGGTGGCATCTGGACCAAAAAAAAAAGGCATTTCTTGGTTCCAGATGGATCTACAAAGTGAAGCATGCAACTAATGGGAGCATCGAGAAGTACAAGGCCAGATTTGTGGCAAAAGGCTTCTCTCAGGTAGATGGAGTGGACTATGAGGAAACATTCACCCCAATGGAAAGATATTCCTTGATCATAACCATTTTAGCATTAGTTGCGCAGATGGGGTGGAAGATACATTAGATGGATGTGAATACCACCTTATTCAATGGAGTTGTTGAGGAAGAAATTTACTTAAAGTACCAGATGGATTTGAGATATCTGACAGGGAGACACATGTGTGGAGACCCAAGAGAGCCATGTATGGTTTCAAACAGGTGCCCTGATTATGGTACACTCATATCGACATATATCTCAGTGGATTGGGCTTCACCAAAAGTGAAGCAGATGTCAATCTTTGTCACATTGTGGTAGATGGAAAGTTGCTTATCTTAGTATTGTATGTTGATGACATGATAATTATAAGGGATAAGTAGTTGATCCATTCTTGTAAAGAGGAACTTGCAAGATAATTTGAGATGAAAAACATGGGATTGATGCATTACTTCCTTGGGCTAGAAGTATGGCAGGGTGATGGTGAATTTTTTGTGAGTTAGGTGAAGTATTCCTCTGAAATTCTTCAGATATTTCACATGGAGAACTACAAGCCTATGGACACACCTCTAGCTAAAAACTAGAGAAAGGAGAGTGGTTCTTCAAGAGAGGCAGTAGATGCCACCATCTACAGACATCTTTTGGGATCCTTGATGTACCTTGTGAACACAAGACCCAACATATGCTATGAAGTTAATCAGTTGATTCAAGCCATGGTGAAGCGTAGTATTGGAATGCAACAAAGCATGTGTTGAGGTACCTTAGAGGCAAAACCAAGTATGGGTTATGGTATAGGAGGATAGAGGGAGTGAATCTCGAAATCTTAAGTGATGCAGATTGGGCAGGGATTCCATCATACATGAAAAGTACTTCAGGTGCTATCTTCAGTGTTGGGTCTGCAACTAATTCCTGGTATAGCAAGAAACAAAGGTTTGTGGCACTCAACTTAGTAGAGGCTGAATACATGGACGCAAGTCAAGCAACATGTGAGGCCATATGGATGAGAAAAATACTTGTGGGTCTTTTTAGTCAGGATATGGATCCAACAATGATTTTTTTGTGATAATCATAGTTGTATTAAAATCTCTGATAATCTAGTATTTCATGACAAGTCCAAGAGCATTGATATCAGGTACCATCACTTGCAAGATTATGTGCAGAGGAGAATTATGATGCTACAGTACATTCCAACTGATGAACAGGATGCAAATATTTTGACAAAGGAATTTTCAAGAGGCAAATTCGAATTCCACAGGTGCATGAAAGGGGTTGTGCAAAATCCCCTTCTTGCTAAGAGGGAGTGTTAGAAATTGTAGCAAGAAAGGCTAAATTTGACTTGTGCCTTAGTCGAATTTAGTAATTCGATTTTCCACATCAACAGGATGACTTGGATTGCATTTAGCCAGAGTGACATAGCCTTGTCTACTATTCAACTTAGTAAATTCGAGTTCGCTAGAGTGACATGGCCTTGTCTACTATTTAACTTAGTAAATTCGAGTTAGAGGCTAGAAGTAGAGATGTTCATGTAGTGATTCCTAAAAATTAGCAATCTAGTTCAGTTATTTTTGGTTGAACTCAGTTAACTGAGCTCAAGTACTTAGTTGAGTCAATTGAAGGTCATTTGAGTAGTAGAACTATTGTTAACTCAATGATCTCTCAATTAAACTAGTCAATCAGTTAAAAATAGCCCAAACATACATGGAATTTGAATTGCCTAGTTGTAGTGGAGGAAAAGACACATTAATTATCAATTGTATACTAGTTGAGTGTACAACCTTGGTAGTTAAGCAGGTGAATCATTCCTTGGGAATTGCGCAAGAAAATAGAAGGAAATTCCTAACTTTTAGGAGCTAATTTCCTTAAGGATTGCACAAGGAAATAGTAGCAAGCAGGAGAACAGGTTTACAATGTAGGGTGCACTTTAGGATCGAAGCGAGACATCATAATAGTTTCTCATTCTCTTCTTATTAATGAAAAGTAGTGGAGGGGTTTTTCCCATTTAGGTTTCCCTATAAATCAATGTGTTCTTGTAGTTTTTATGGTTGCATGTCATTGCATGTGTTTCTAAATTGTGATTTCTATTCCGTAGAATAGTAGAGGAAATTTGTAATCCCTTGATTTCAGTTCAATTTCATCAATATTAGATAATTTCTATTAATTTCTACATAATATAAATCAACAAGAGTTAAGCCAAGGTTGATGTGTCTAATAGTGTTGTTAGAGTCTCTCACAATGATGAGTGATTCTACAGAGAGAGTTGACTAAGGATAATCCTTGGAGAAACACTTATAGTTCAACATGGTTATTAGTGGCTAGACCAAATCTCCAAGAGAATGTTGCTTCAGTTTGTCCTCCAAGGCCATAAAGGCCTCCCACGCACCTGCCACCGCATCTATCACAATAATATTTATCCCATATTAAATTTCAAAATATTTATCCTATGTTAGTTTTATCTTTACAACTCATTTATTTGTAATGATAGATAACACCAATGGAAATTCCATATACAACAATAAGACCAAAATCAAACATCACAATGTCATTAGATTTATAGCATTGCAAGTTATTTAACCTATAATGTCTTATATTATAGGTAAATATTAAACATTTATGAGAGAGTAAAACAAACTAGCAATTGCACCAAATGTTGCAAAGGAAATGTCGTAAGGAAATACCTTAGGAAAGAGTAGCGTTGACAATGAATGTGTCACCTACAAGATCGAGAGAAAAAATCATGGATGTGATTAATACTCAAAACCAATTCAAGAATTTGAAACATTGTGAAGACATACAAAATATTAAGAACTGTGTTTCTTTGTTGTATAAGTAAAACACAAAACAAAAGGGAAAAATACAAAAAATCAATAAATTGAAACCAAAATGCATATGAGCCAACAGTGTTGTAGTTTGTACCATGTCATCCTATAGTTGGAATCTGAGTGTTTTCCACTTACAGAAAAGGAGCAAAAAATCTAAAAAATCATAAGAGTTCAAGAGAATACATGTTACTTCAACAAACAAGTTACCACATAGTTTATTTGCAATATTCAAATTTTGTGAAATAAAAACATAATTGACTCAATACTCTAGGTTCCTTTTAAATATTTGTCAAACAGTTGATAACCATCCCTCCAATGTTATACATGTGCACAATTTTGGCCCTCTAAGGCGATAATCAACCATTCTCTTTCAATTTTTCCCTAGAATTCATCCAATTTGATTTCTTTTAAGCCTTTGCTACTCCTATAATTTGTTTTCTGGGTGATTTTAATCATACTCACCACTGTGACTTCTGTCAAAAATTTAGAGAATAATCCTTACATCAAACAATTATCCTGTAACATGTAACTTGTAAGACAATTAACCTGTAACCTATAATTTTTCTTCTATGACAATTTTCAATTCATCTGTGTGTACATGCTTGCCTGCTAGTATTTTCAACTTGTCCTTCAACATTTGGATTTTTGCATCTTTCTTCTTAACTACGGACTAGAATGGATTTGAATCATTTGGGTCAAATCCCATATCTAAAACTCTGTTGTAGTTCTAATGTAGTCAGTTGGCGGACTCTACATTCCATTTTTTCTTTCTTTAAATGTGCTTCAATTTTCCTTTTAGTTACAAGCAGTTTATTCCTTTCAATAGTGACCTTGAGATAATCAGTATGTATAATTTCATCTATTTGTTTAACTAAAACTATTTTATCTCTTGGATGAATTTGAGATTGAAATTATTTCTTGTAATCAATAGTTCATTTTTTTTATCTCTCCATATTTGTTATGAATCTAACTAATCTCTCTTCACCTGTTTCAATCATTTGGATTATTGTGGCAGCAGGGAATTGTTGAACAACAAACATTCAAGTTAACTCAAGTTCCTGGTCTCTTTGGGTTCATGAATATTCTCCCTCAACTATCATTTTCAAATTTTTCTTGAGTCCCTTGGTCTTCATCTTAATCAATTCCCTTTATACTTTGAACTCTTGGTTGTCCAGGATCGCAACTATTTGTCCAACTACTTGTTTAGAGTTTTCTTCTTCATAGACTTCCTAACTAGAAATCCTTTCCCATTCAAGATGCTCTTCATGTTCATAAGGAGTGGTTTTATGTTCTCTCATTCTTTGAGAAACAATATGTAGAGGATCATATCCCAACAATTGGTATTTATTTAAATAATAATATCGTAGCAAATTCTCAGCAATAAGATCTACCATTTTTCCATTCATCACAAAAGGGAAGACCTTCTTAGGAAATTTAAAAGCAATTTTGAATTTTCCTCCAATAAAATTCCTTTATAGGGAATCAAACTTTTGTCTGATAAACTCTAATGAAAATAGTCTTGACGTAAGAAAAGTTTGGAGCTTTCATGGTCTCACTTCTACTTTATATACTCTTATGACTGTGTAATCCTTAAAAAGGAACCAACCACCAAAATTCCCTCTAAGACACTACAAAAACTCCTTGAATTCAAATTGAATTCTAGGGGGAACCAAACCATATATCCATTGGAAAATTTTATGAAGAATTATGTTAGCATATTGGACAAAATATCCTTCTTGTTGTTGACATCTTATAATTTGTGACTAATGACGAATAATTTCATCATATCATCTAAGTACTAGTAGCTGAAACTTATACCTTGAAATTTGTCGATGAACAAAAATATGAATATATACCAAATAACTGTATGTAATTGTGAAAATTATAGTCATACAAATAGCCCAAGTAAGTATTAGAGATGAAATATTGGTCTTGATACGAATGTTGAAAAGCTTACCACTGCTCTTATTATTACCTTATTTGTCCTATAATTTTTTAGAGCTGAAATCAACAATTTTCTCTTTCCCTCTGCTTGTTTTCAATTCACATAGTATTTTCTATTATTGAATGTGAAGAATTCAACTTTGATCCTCAATGTGGTTTTCAATTTATAGTATCTATAGTGTTTTCACTGAAACTCTTTATCTTCTACAAATTATTGTTAATAAGTCTATAATTTAGACTTTTCAATAACCTGACACATGGATTGTTTTTCTAGGGTTTGTTTTAAATTCTAATTGAATCTGAAGCTACTTTGTTGCCACTTAGTTTCTTGCTCAAGAGCCTAAGGATGATAGTAACTATTTTCAGTGGAGTGCTTTTAGTTTTTTTTGTTTATTTCTACTAATTCCACAATAGTGGCTTGTAATTTCTCATAATTATTCTTCTCATGAGGGACCATGTGGTGGAAATATGACTACTACAAGTGTGAATGAAGTTGTAGGAGATAATGATCTAGTGAATTTTCTTAGTGGAAAGATTAAATACATATCTAAGTCTTCTAGAAACTGTGTTGAAATAAATCAAAATAGGATTTTTCATCTTTTTTTTTATGTTAGCATTAGCTCCACTCAAGTTCATAGAATTAGAGCACTAGAATATTCAACTAGCTTTTCCTGTAGAAGTTCAGCTAAAGGTGAAATTGTTGAAAAATATATTTATAATTGCAACTCAAATGGTTCCAAATGCAAAAAAACACAATTCTAATCTTAGGTTAAGGAGGGAAAGGAGTTTAGCATCATCAGAAACCTATTCATTCTTTGTAAGGAGACCTAGGCATCAATCTTCTAGTGTTGAATGGAATAGAGGATTTGATAATGTTGACTTGAGAAACAATAGTGACCAAAAGCAAGTGCAGGGTAACAAGTCACACATTTTTTGTAAAAGTATTACTCGACATCAAAGTGATCCTTCAATGCAAGAGTTGGACAATGCACAAATATTCCTCTTAATGCACTACACTAGGGAGATGCATTTTCCAAACCTTCTAGAGTGAGGCACATCATGAAAGTAGGGATTCCCAACATGACTTGACTTGCAACATCAATTAATATAAAGTCTCTGATCAAAATCTATCTTTTGTGATCGATTCCTATTCTACTTCACTAGAGTGAAGGGACGCAATTTGTAACTAGAAAAGAGGGACAATTGAACATGTTGAAGACAATGTGAGCTTTAGAATAACATGTAGTGTGGGATGACTTTGTGACACATTGCTTAGGAGGAAAACATCATCTGAGGCTTCCTTTGGCATTCCGCAAGGAGATTTCGTAGCAAGGGAGACAAGACAACATAATGGGAGAAGTTTCTAAGTAGAATTAACTAAATCTTCCTCAAACAGGTATATAGGAATAAAACCAAATCTTACATGAGATCAATTTCCTTGTACTCTTAGATCCCTAAATGATAGTTGGGGGAAAATGGATGAGAGAAGCCAAATGAATGAAGACACACCTCATAATAACAACAACATACTGGAACACAAAATCCTCTTTATCAAGGGATAGAGTTCGATGGAAATATATGGGGTTTGTTGTGTTTTTGGTTTTCTTTTGTGTCATTTTGAGCCTTGGAAGTTATTTCTCTTTATTCTGCAGTACCCAATTATAGGTCTAGGATCATAAATGTTTAAGAAATTACTGAGAATTTTGTTGGGCATGAGAGGTCATGTATTTTTGTTGGCCACCATCATACATGGCATTTCTCATGCCAAAACGTTGGAAGAACATATCACCCAAAGAACAGGTTAAGCATCTCAAAGATAATCATGTTGGCGGAAGCTTTGTTTGAGGTTTAACACACCGCTTTAGTTGTTTTTCAAACTTATTCTAAACACAAAATTAGATCCTTACTAAGTGTCGATCATATATGATATTTGTTATGATTTATCCAATATACTTTGTAAAGTTATCTTAACAATGAATAAGTTTTTGATTTAGGTTCTTGATGAAATTCATCACCAATCTATGGCATTGTCCTCCTGATCCCTAGTTTACTCACATGGATCATTCCATGTTCTTGATGATGTTTTCAACTCCATGCTAGTCTAGATGTAGAGAAAAAGAAAACCATGCAAATGAAGATGATAAACAGTAATTTATTTCGTCTGTTACATTATTTAATCATTATCAGACATGTTGTTCTAGCACAATAGTAGTATGAAAATACTTGTTAATTGAAAAGAACCATGAGAGGATGCCATTTTTAAAATTTAATCAAAGGCATGGGAGGGTACATGTAAAATCTTTACCAATGGATTGATGTTTTAATAAATACACTGAGCATCTTAAATTCCAATAGATATTTAGTAACAACACTCAATAGATGTTGAATAACATTCCAAGAGACTTATTAAGACTTTGTAAAAGATTGTATCCTTATTAACAACAAATGTGTATCTCCAAGAAGCCAAAATTACATCATCATAACCTGTCAAAAGAGATCCAATAGAAAACAAAGGTTTTTTCCATCTAGGTTGACATTAGAGTCAAAAGGTCACCAAAAAATTCCGCTAACACTCTTTCCAATTCAATTAGGCTAAAGAGATTTTGTACTATGTATACTATAAACTCACTTGAAAACCAAATATATAAATGGAGGATGTGCATATTCATGCATATGACCTCCAAATTGTGTCCTTGAATAATCTAATCCCCATGAGCCAATAGGACACCAACCTTAGCCAAGTCCATCTATGACCTAGTTTCCCTCCTTGTACACTTGGTGAAAAGATATCCAATCAAAAGCATGGGACATTTCCAGGATCTCATGTAACACAAGATGTAAGATGAAATTTCTCATAGCTTTGGTTGGTATTAAGTTTATTCTAAATTAATCTTACTTGATGTTTTCACTACTTGGAATTTTTTCACTTTTCAAATATAAACATAGACAAGAATTCCATTAAGTTTATTCTTCTAGGATATTTGCTAGCGAAGGTGTAGATATAGTGCTATTAAAAATAGATTCAATTGCTAGAAGTATGGAGGGTTCTGAGTTGTAAATTTCGAATCTAATGAGAATACTATTTCCAAGAATCTTGGCTACACACTTCAGTTGTAGAAAATTGTTCCCTTTTGTTCCATTATTTACATCAATTCCATGATCTGGCTATGGTGATGTCTTTGGCTCATTTTTCCTTGCTATGTGCAATAACAAATGACATACAAAATCAACCCCATTTCCAGGGTTAATGGATAACTTAACCACTCAATTTCAAAATCCTACAGTAACCGAACATGCAATCATTGATGCTTGAAAAGACGAAATCAAAAGAATTGAATTATAGAGAATAATCAACAGAGTTTTACTTGAATGAAATCTCTGACCATCCATG
Organism: Pinus taeda; assembly: GCA_000404065.3. Classification (NCBI taxonomy): domain Eukaryota; kingdom Viridiplantae; phylum Streptophyta; class Pinopsida; order Pinales; family Pinaceae; genus Pinus; species Pinus taeda. Next base: position 62,050 of record APFE031261309.1, read on the forward strand.
TTGAATGAAATCACAATCTTTGAGACTTTGAATGTGCTTCTAAACTACCCTTATTGGCTTCTAATCTTGCATTCTATGTGAATTCTGGCATCCCACCTTCCTTCTATTTGAGATTTGTTTCTAAATCCTAGACCGCGACACATATGATGTTTCCCTTAATGTATTTTGTAAAGGAAAATGCCTTGCAAAAAACCCTTCAAGATATTGGGGGGGAGGGGCTCTCAAGATCTAGAAGATTGAAATTGATCTTGGGGGGAGGCGCCCAAGATTTGGAAAATTGAAATGCCACAAGAAAAAGAGGAGAATGCCCAATAAACAACCACAAACATTTTTTTATTAAAACAAAGAATAAATGTAAAGGCTACATTGTGGTAGTCAATCTGTCTTTTTACAAAATGTGACTTGTTACTTATAGTCTTTTTCAGTTACAATACCACGGGTCAATTCCACGAGTGAATGAATATCATGGGTAGATGTCACAATACCATGGGTTAATTCCATGGGTGAATGAATACCATGGGTGGATGTCACAATACCATGGGCGAATACCATAGGTGAATGAATACCATGGATGGATGTCACTTATAATACCATGGGTGGTGTTAGGTTCCTATACCAATAGGTATCATTTTTCATGATTGACATTGATAAGGCCTAATATGTTCAAACCTTTGGCTGATTGCAAAGGTGTTCCATATTCCAAGAAAACAAAAAATTAAAAAATGAAAAGAGGGTATGCCCTGAAAGAAAAATCAAAGGGAAAAAAGAAGGAAATGGTCAAGAAAGAAAGCAAATGAACCCCAAAGAAAAGACCAGGAAAGTGTGCTAGTTCAAAATGCCACTATTGTTCAATTTTTAAAAAATTTCATTATGTGCAGTTGGTTGAGTCATGGATTTCAGAGATCTGTGGTTTGTGCTTTTTGAATCTTTGATCGAAGAATCCACAGTAAGAGAATTTTTACACCAACGTTTCGAATCCCAAATGGGATCCATCATCAGGGTTGAGAGAAAGATGATAAAAGAAGAGGAAAAAGGAGGAGATAAATACTCAAGAGAGAATGAATATTGAAAGAACAGCACAGGTCGGCCAGAAACATTAATAATGAAACTTAAAATTAAACTAAAAATTAACATTAATTTTTATAAATTAATATCATTTAATTAATACCTATAAAACATAATCTGTAAAAACTTAACATCTATGTTAATATTAATATCTATAAAACCTAATATATAAATTAATAATAATATCATAAACCTAATATCTATATAACATTAATATTTATATAACCTAATATTTATAAAGCTTAATCTATATAACTTATTATTATATAACATAAAACCTATATTAATATTAATATCTATAAAGTTTAATATAAATAATAATATTAATAATAGTATTAATATATAATTTATATTAAGTCTTATATATATAATAGTATTAATATATTATTATAATATATATTAATATATAGTTAATATTATAAATCTTAATATCTTATATAACATCTTATTATTTATATAACTTAATGTCAAAAATAACTTTTTAAAACATAATCTATATAACTTAATATTATATAACCTAAAGAATATATTAATATTAAAATCTATAAAACTTAATAAATAAATATCTATACAACCTAATCTATATTCTAATATCTATATCAATATCTATATAAATTAATATTAATATAACCTAAATTATATCTTAAATTCTATATTAAAATCTAAACTATATTAAAACCTACATTAATGTCTAATTTATATTAAAACCTGAGATTGTAAAGGGAAAGGGAGGGAAAAAACTAACCTGCTTGACAACTTACCTGGGGTTGGGTTGACGTTTCTTGATCTCACTGATCAGGGGAAGCCAGCTTCCGCTAATCTCCAAACCGCTGTCTCTGTTCAGATTACAAGGATGCTTCAAGATTTCGAGGGCTTCTCTGATTTTCCATCTCTGATGCTGCTCCTCTCTTGCGATAATTGATGCGTTTTCTAAGCAGATGTGGTGTTTAGTATTCGAGGAGTGCTCTGCCAAGGCTGAGGTACGAGATCTTCCATTCCTAATGTCAGAGCCATGTTCTTTAAGTCTTGTCTGGAGGGAGCGACCAGTTTCACCTATGTAGCTTTTCCCACACGAACAATCTAATTTATAGACTCCTTTAAGCTGCTGCTTGTCAATATCATCCTTAACAGATTTTAAACATTGTCTGATGGCACCGGGAGCTGAGAATTGAGTTATAATGTTTTTCTTTCTTAGGATTTTTGCCATTTTATCAGTGACTCCTTGGATATAAGGTAGAAAAACCTTACCACCTTGAGGTTGATCCTGCTCTTTAGGTATGGGAGATGACAACCTCATTTCAGCTTTCTTTATGGTTTTTTTAATCTCATGATCCTTGTAGCCCAAATTTTTGAAAGTTGAAACTAAATGCTTCTTTTCTTCGTTAATATGTTCTGAGTCAGAGATCCGGAGGGCTCTGATGGCAAGAGTGTTCAGGACGCCAAGCTTTTGCGCTGGGTGATGGTGGGAGTCCGCATGAAGGTAGCTCTCTGTGTGAGTTGTCTTTCTGAAAACCTTATGGCCTAAATAGCCATCATCTTTTCTGATGATGAGAATGTCCAAGAAAGGAATGCTCTGATTTTCTTCAAGCTCCATTGTGAATTTTATATCAGGGGAAATGGAGTTAAGGTGATTGAAAAACAAATTGAGTTCTGCTCTACCATGGGTCCATTTTATATTAGTGTCATCG
>APFE031261311.1:942-18958 GCA_000404065.3 Pinus taeda
TTGGGTTTCCACCTTATATCATGGTGTTCATGTGTGCTTCTTGTGTGTGATGATCTGTTCTGTTTTACTGCACCTGCTTACTATACATATGGTTAAAGAAGTTCTGATGTACTAACTTAAGATCAACATTTAATGGATTAATTGAATCATAAGTATTCTGGATATACACTAGTTGCATTAGACAAAGTTGCGTATACACTTGGGTTCCCTTAATTAAAGTAGCGTATATGTATCTAACTATGGAAATGATTTTTTTTTATTGATTTGATAATACTGATTCACCCCCCCCTCAGTATTATTTCCAACACTCCTTGATGTGAAGGTCACCGGTTTGAAACTATATGGGAAAAAATCCAATCATGTTAAGGGTCAGTGGGGCCCAAGCCAAGTGTGATCCCTGGGTGATTTTGACGGCTTAGATGTCCCTAAGTCACGATTTCTCTAGCCAAAGGTTAAGCCTTTAGTTATCTCTGGAGGATTGGAGGAGACAAACAACTTAACAGGCCAAAAAAAAGGTTGGCGTTATTTTCTTTCTTCCCTTATTCTTCGTTTTTTTATTTTGAAAGTTTTTTTCCCTTTATTTTTGTATTTTTTCATTTTTATAATTTTATATATAAATAATTCAAACTTTTTAGTAATGATTTGGAATGGTCCATGAGAAATGAGAAAAAAAAAATAGTATTAAATAACATTTTATTGGGTGCAAGAATACTAATTTTCAAGGTCATGGTTTCAAAAACAAATAATTTTAGTCTTCAAAAAAAGAAGTGGTTGCTACTTGAGCATTAATTTTTTATTTAGGTATTTATTTTAGTATTTTGGTTTTAATAGTAATTTTTTTTAAGTATATAATTTAGTTCCAACATTAAATTCAACAAAAAAATGTTATTGTTGTTTGTGTTAAATTTCTATTCAGAAATTGATTTTAAGGTTTTTATTGACAATATAACCAGCATAGATCCATCTTAAATCCGCATCTAACATATGCTGAGAGGGATCCAATTTCTTCACGTGTACATTGTTTTATGAATCAACATTATTTAAATATTTTGTATAGTTATTTTTTTTCTTTTTCTTTTTTATTTGGGTTGACATGAGAAAAATGTCAACTTTGATGACGAACAAACAAGATTACACATAACGCTGAGCTGTAGAATGAGCCTCTCGGCTCAATAATTAAAGACATAAAACATTAGATAGAAAGCTTCCCCAACCTTCAATTTATGTATTTATTGAAGCCAAATAATGTCATGAATGTTGGTCCAAAAAGAAAATCAACATAACAATGTATAAGCACAACTCTTCCCTGAGGACAGTTCTTGATGCTAGCACCCAAGTTTACAAATGTCATTGTGCCTCTTATGTCATAGCTGGTGACCTAAGAAAATGAGTATTATCCTGGACTACTCAGAGGCTATATCCACCCTAAAAGTTGCTTTACTCTGCAGTGGATTTTATATCTTCCCACTTTCAACCAAACAAGATGGTATGGTATATTTTGAGGTGAAATATGTTTACAAAATTTAGAATGAGTAGACGTTAAGATTCTAAAATGGAAAATGTTATGAGGCTATTATAAATGTTATAAGGGTGAACAAATGAGTTATTATAAATGTTATAAAGGTGAGCAAATCGGTTATGGTGTTATTGTTTTTATTTTTATATGGATAATCATCAACTCATAAAGGTTGTGAGCTTTTATACTTATGTCCACTCTCTCTCATATAATCAAAGATAGATTCCTTGTATTGGTTATTGATATAGAGTGTTGGTCAAGAGGCTTGCAACCCACTTCACTTTATAAGCTAGACTTCCCAAAGTGACATAAGTAATGGATAGAGCTATTTTGAGCTTGCCTTAGCTCATTGTACCAGTAGAATGTTCAAGATCTTGAATATGGAAACCTTGAAAGAAGGATTCCCAAAATTAGCACATGTTATTGTTTTTACTAACTCACTCAAAATTAGCACATGTTATTGTTTTTACTAACTCACTCAGTGTTATCGTTGTGTTGCATGATTTATAGGTGATCTTAGAGAGGTGGACTAACTTCCACACCTATAAAAGCATTTCATAATTAAGGACATACGCCATTAAATAGAAGACTTCCCAACCTTCAATTTATATATTTATTTATATTTATGCCAAATGGTATTATGAATGTTGGTCCCAAAAAAAATCAATATAACAATGTATAGGTCAATTTTAAAACATATCTAATATGTGCTTAGAGGGGTCCAATTTCTTCACATACAATTTTTTTTATGAACCAACATTATTTAAATATTTTGTATAATTATCTTTTTTTAGACTGGCATGAACAAAATTTCAATTAACATTATTTAAATATTTTGTATAATTATCTTTTTTTTCGCTGACATTCAACTTTGATAACTATCGAAAAAAATTACAAATCATACTAGATCATAAAAAAACCTCTCCACTCAATAAAATTGTTAATACTACAACTAAAAAAATATCCGCACACCCTACATTTTCCTCTATTCACACCCACCTCAAAGCATTACTGGTGGTACTATTTTTTGATTGGGGAGTTGTTTAGGTGCTTATATCATTATCGTTGTTGTTACTCGTTACCATTCCAATCTTTTGTGGTACGCATTAGTGTTTTTACACACACTAAAATTGGTGTTTTTGAAATATATGATATTATTGGCATTTTAAAATGTATAATGTTATTCCAATTCTTATTAATTGTGAGGGCAATAGTGTACATCGGCGACTTAAATGCATTAAAAGAAATGAATAAATAAAATTTAAAATCTTTGATTTGGAATTTTTAGTTATAATAAATATTAGTTAAGATTTTTAATAATTTTTTTATTATTAGAATTAAATATTTTAGTGAAGGTTATTTTATATATTTTTTATTAATAATAATTATATATATATATAAAAAAATTATAAAAAATATATATTTTTTTAAATCAACAAGTTTTATCAATGTTTTTGATTTAGTTCTGCACTTTATATTATATATATTTACTTACTTACTAAGAATATTATATATACTGATTATATAAATTAACTAATTCTTTAACATATATTTTGAAATTTCTTTTTGTAAACTAAATCAGTATTATATGGTGAAAATAAAATTGTAATTAAGAATCTTGTTATTACAAACCAAAATGTTCCGATGGGGATTGATTGTCCACCATTTTTTTTTATGCATGAATATTCCTTAAATTGATGATGGGAGCTATTTCACATGATAATTCTTGGCATAAAAAATGCGTGGGGCAGTATATTCTCATGACATTTTATTGTACAATTTATGACATTAATTAATATAATTTTTTGTGTTACATTTTTTGTTTTTTTAATATAATTTAAGTTCTTGTATATTACAATTTTAAATTTCACTCCATAAAGAATAGGCATAAACCAATTAAAAATTAAAAAATAAATTAATATTCAAATATTCAATTTAATATTACAAAGAATCAAAAATTTTGAATTTAATATTTATTTTTCAAAACTTTAATAAATTTCATAAAATCTATTTAAAATTTTCAAAAATAATTGAAAACTAAAAAAATTTAACCGAACTAAAAAACAATATAACTTGCCTCTAATAAACTTCATAAAATCTATTTGAAATTTTCAAAATTAATTAAAAACTATTTTTTTAACCAAAATAAAAAACAATATAACTCATCTTTAATAAGTATAATAATTAAAAAATAACAATAAGAAATTATTCCTTATTCAGGAAAAGAAACTATATCCCCACAGTTTGAGTGGTGGAGATCATTAATTTAACAATCAAAGGGTATACTTTTGTCATACATGTTCACCATCTACACGTCCACCAATTAAACAACCAAGTGGTACCTTTATCTTATGTTTTCACTAACACATCCAAGTGGTGATTACATGAGCTTTATTTTGTCTCTTGTTACACACCTATCTTCCTCTATCCTAAGTTCATAGACCCCGTGTTCTCGTAGTAATATTTACTATTTACAAAATTATATTGTATTTTTTTTCAATGCATTAACTTGACTCGATAAATTATTAACTTCATCTGAAAAAAGAAAAAGAGATTTAAAAATGTCATGAAATTGAAAATAAGTTTAATTTTGTTTGGTGCAATACAGAGGAATTTGTAATTATGTCAGTTTGGTACTTACGTGATATAAGGTTGATTTTGGTTATTAACAAGTTTCGTTTTGTAGATTAAGTCATAATCAATGGATTCAACCTTGGATCTTTCAATTTATAAGATTTCACATCATTTCAATCATTAATTGAGCGGTCTTTACTTGGAAATTAAGATTTATTACTTTTTAATTAAATTTTGGATCTTGTTAAACTTATATATTATAGGAAATTTACTATTTCTAACCACTTACATGTTTCATTTTCGTGCTAATTATAATAAAACTCTATCTCAAAGCTCTCCTTATATCAATTAACTCAGAAATATAATCTAAATTATTTAAAAATCAAAATTGAAATAGTTAATAACAAAACAATTAATATAAATTATAACAATACAACAAATAATTCAAAGTTTGTAATAATATTATACAAAAAGCCCCAAGGGATAGCTCAATTGGTCGAGTTCCCGTTGCTAAGTACCTTGCCAATTGAGAGGTCACAGGCTCAAATCTCCTCAATGCCCTTGGGGTTAGGTCTGACTAGATAAGCCGATGAGTAGATCCCTTCGGGTGGATCCACCTGGATTATTACCTGTGGATATAATGGCCGATGAGTAGATCCCTTCGGGTGGATCCACTTGGATTATTACCTGTGGATATAATGGCCACTCAATAACCATGAACCACAATTGAAAAAAAAATATTATAAGAAACAACAATTTGTTAGAATAATATCCATGTTATTAGTCTTTCCCAAAGAAAGATTATAGTAATTGATTTGCTTCTTAATTTCCATTAGTTTGCTTTTTATTAACACAATATCTAAGTTAACTTTATATATATATATATATATCAATTTTTTTATATTTTTATTGCACAATAAATTTATAGCCTTATTGTTGCTTTCCAAAATATAATGCCATATGTATAGCTGCCTCACGAATATGTTTATATTTTTTTTTATTATCATAGTTTAGGTTTTTCGTCATTTGTAGAACCATCTCTTGAATATGTTGTAGGTTATCAGCAATAGTGAGGTTTTCCTTCTCCATTATGGTAAATGTATCAAGCATGGGCTAGTGTGAGAAAGTTTATGGGAAAGTTTAGTCCAATCCAAATATCGATCATTAGGGTTTTGAGGAGAAGGAGAAGTGACTCTACTAAGGAACTAATAATCTATACACGAATGGTGGAAAACTTTTGACATTTATAGAGAGGGTGTGTCATTCAATATAAGCTTTGTTATATTGAGTAAGAAGAAGAAGAATGAGTAAATAGTGTAGGGGGTAAAAAAACAGGATGAGTCCTACATCCTTGGAAAATGGTTGTAGAGAACCAACATTGAAGCCCTGGTACTCAAGACACCTATGGTGTCCAATTATATTATCGCTCAAAAAAGGGATTTTATGGGTCCTCAATTCCCAAGATGTAGTGGAAGAGAGATTGTACTTAAGCTCATGTGGGTTCCATTCTAGTGTAATGAGTGGAAAATGGAGGTGCTCAATCTTTTTGCTATATGCATGGGTTGCAAAATTTCTAACACAATGCCTAGGTCAATGTGTCTGGCATTTCCATTAGCCTTTTTACAGCCCATAGAATCTACATCTAGTATCCCCTAATGGGAATGTGGGCATGGATGGTATGATCAAAAATATTGCCACTTTGATTGTGGGGATTGATTCAATCCCTTCAATACTAAGTGTTCCCAAGGAAATGTTGATGCGCCTTTGAAGGGCATGTATCCTTATAGGGTAATGTATGGAAGAGGGGCATATCTCGAGAACACAAGCCAACTCTTGGTAGACAAAACTATAGGAGCCAACTTCAACACTCAAGGAATTAATGGTTGATTGTTCTTCCTTCAATCCACATGGGATCGTCTTACCAAGTGGTGCAACACCTTGGTTCAATTTAAATATATTTGTTCTACTTTGTCTAGAACAATCATTCTCCAAGCGTTAGGTCCCTATAATACTAGTGTAACCCGTATTGTTATTGTTGTTCCCTTACATTATTATTGTTATGTAGGTCCTAATTATATTTTGACCCTTTAGACTCCTATATATATCAAGGAAGTCTTGTCATTTGAATCATCCAAGAATTAGTCATTTATGTGATGTACAAGGAGGTTTCCTCATCGAAGTGGCTTATTATCAAGGAATTTATCTATCTCTTCTTATGTTTTTTGTGATTTGGTTACATGACGCCAAGAGCTTATGTATAGTACAAACTGTGATAGTGATTACTGCAAATTCTTATATTTTCGTAAGTTGGACCTTGTACTTAATATTGTTGCCAACTATTAATATGATACAAGAGATTGTGGCAAGTAAATCTCTATTTATTGGGCGTTCACATAATGAAGTCACAATTGAAATCTATATTTTGTTTTTTGAATAGATCCTTCAGTCTATCTTTGAACACTTTTCATGTTATAGGATCAATACAAGTAGATGAAATTTAACGAGTTACCAAGTATATCATGCATGCAGATCTTCACACATCTACTTTATACACAATTGTCCCCATTGTAAACTAAACAAGCCAGGATTGTTAAGCACCAAAACCTGAATTTATTGAGTTTTTTTTTTGTTATGCTTAAGGAAATATTTTGAATTTGTGATCCATTCAAAGGTCCAACATGGTTTTGTCATTTCATCTAGAGAGATTAGAATTGTTGGCAACAAAAAAAATTACATAAGTGGACTAATTTACAAATGATTTAATCAACAAAACATTTTCAAGTGGATTTTGATGATTCAAAAATGGACAAGAAAACATTACCTAGTCGTGGTATTAGTATGATCATGGATTTTTTTTTTATTTTGCAGTGATGATGGTCTCAGTAATATTTCATCTCTTCACATTATGTAGCTTGTCTAGATGTAGATTAAGTAGTCCATCATGGTTAGTACAAGAAGTTAAGCAAATTGTTTCAATTTTAACATATCAATTTGATTAGAGATAAATAAAACTCAATGTTTAGAGTGTCGAAAAATGTCACCCTATCAAGATGAAGAGTGACATTGCATATTTTTTTATAAGTCATCACTCACAATTAAATATTCTAAATGTGTATCATTAAAGAATGAGGAGTGAATGCTTTATATACTATATGTAGTATTTGTTATATTTTAAAAAATAAAATATTTTGGATGAATAAAAAACATTTTAATATTTAATCTTCACTTTATCTATTTTATATCAAATACATGTGTTATATGAATAATTAAGCCGCCCCACACACACTTTTCACATTTATCACCATTTTAACTATAAAATATTTATTAAAATTACAATTTCTCATTATTAAAATAATTATTTACAAAAATAAATTAAGCTTAAGCCCTTGGCTGGCCGCACGGAGTCCTTTGTAAAGGACTCCGCGTCCTTCATCATGGAGCTTAAGGATATTAAGCTTGACCCTGATGACATTCTGGTCAGCTTTGATGTGGTCTCCCTGTACACTTGCATCCCTATTAAGGAGGCCATGGAAGTGATCTATCACCTAACAGATCCTGACACCGCGCATCTAGTTGAGGTATGTCTCACTTCCACGTTCTTCTGTTTCGAGGGTGAGTTCTTTGAGCAGACCTGTGGGGTTGCCATGGGTTCCCCCCTCTCCCCGATTGTAGCGAATCTTTTTATGGAAAATTTCGAAGCCAAGGCTCTTGCCTCAGCTTGTCTCGGTCCTAAGCTTTGGAAAAGGTATGTAGATGACACCAATGTCATCTGGTCCCATGGCCATGAAGAGCTGGATCGTTTTTTCAATCACCTCAACGGTCAGTCCTCGACTATTAAGTTCACCATGGAAAAAGAGGTCAATGGTAGCCTCCCTTTCCTGGATATTCTTATTACTAGGAAGAAGGACGGCTCTCTCTCCCACTCGGTGTTCCGTAAGAAAACGCACACTGAGATGTATCTTCATGTCGATTCCCATCATTTCCTAGCTCAGAAGATGGGTGTTCTTAATACCCTGGCTACTCGGGCCCTTAGGATCTCGGATAATGAGAGCGTGGATAAAGAGAGATCCCATCTCCTTGATGTCTTTGAGGAAAACAGATATAGTAGGCGCCTAGGTCAGAAGGCTTTCCTTAAAGCCTCTAGAAATGCGTTGATTAGGAGAGAACCTAGGGAGCGCAGTCTAGGTGTCCATCTTCCCTATGTCCAAGGGACCACGGACAAGATTGCTCGAATGCTTAGGAGGTTTGATATTCCCTCAACCTTCAGGCCCCTCAGAACCATTCGTAATTCCCTTCGGTCGGTGAAAGACCCTGTTAACCCTAAAGACATGAAGGGTGTTTATTTGATCCCTTGTTCATCTGGGATTCCCTATATTGGGGAAACAGGGCGCTCCATCCAGCAGAGGATTTGCGAACATGCAGCTGACCTGAGGAATGGGAGAACAAAGTCTTCAGCCTTAGCAGAGCATGTGGACAAGACCAAGCACCATGTCTGTATTGAGGAGGCCAAAGTTATTGCCAAAGTTGCTCAGTTCCATCATCGCAAATTGTGGGAAGCTATCGAAATTGAGCGAAGGCCTAGCAATCTCAACAGAGATGATGGCTGGAAGGTAAGTAGATGCTGGATCCCTGCCCTGTCTTAGTGCTTCTTCCCCCTTCCACCCCCCCCCCCCCCTTGTTTGTCTGGAGTGCTTGCTTCTTTCTCCCTGGTGCCTTCCGTTCCTCCTTGATCTTGTGGTTTTCTAGTGGTTTGTCTCTTGTCCTTCGCCTCTTGTTTCTCCTTGTCGTCTTTTCCTGATTGATGAATTTTTTTCCTGATTGATCGTAGCAGTACAATCTTATCGATTATATAAATTGGAAAGATTGTTATGATTCGTTAACTATTTCATATTATTATCTATATCCTCTTTTAATTGTTTGTATGATTTCCCTACTTGTATTATTATTCTTCTTTATTTTAGATTTATGGATTCTTGATTTTTAATTTAATTTTATTGGATGATTAAGTAATATTGATTTATTTAATGTATTGATAAAGCTTGTTCATTTAATACTTACCATTTATTCTTGGGTTTATTATCATTTTATTTATCTGATGGATTTTTAGATTTAGTTTAATTTTATTTCTTCTATTTTTTATTTTTATTTCATTTTATATATATATATATAATATATATATATATATATACATATAATTAATAATTAACAAATTAAATAATTTTATAAACAAATAAAAATTGGTATAACATTAAGAATAATTCATTAAATAAATAAACAACTTACTCACCTTTCTAAAACTAACCTTTAAAATTATTAATCTTAATTTTTACCTTAACAAGCTTATAACTTTAAGAATATTTAATTAATTAAATAAACATCTTACTCACCTTGTTAAACTAACCATTAAAAATTATTAATCTTAATTTTCTCCTTAACTATCGAATATATATATATTTACATATTTATGTATAATATATTACCGTTTCCTAACAACCTAACATTATTATTGTATTAAATTATATACGAAATTTAAGTAATAGTATATCTAATTAAATTAATAATTTAAAACTTACCATTAGTTTAATATATTTACTTACCTCCTTTAAATTATTTCCATAAAAGAAAACATGAAATAATAATAAGAACTTTGGAACGAGTAAAATTATTTAGTTATAGCAACCTAAGGCTAGTATATTAATTCGAATAAATAATTAATGTGTCGTTGGGTACTAGTCCCTTATTTATTTATGTATTTTTACCCATTTTTACTTATTCCCATAAATAGAACAATATATTATAATAATATTAATATTAAAATAATAATAACAATAATATTAAATTAACAAATATAATTTTGACCTAGGTCCTATAGTCAGAATTAGCCGTTTTTTAGAGTTAGTCGTTGGAGTTTTTTCTCAGACTATTTAACATGCTAAGCTGGATCTATGTCTTCAACTTGTCCTGACGATGAACCACACTAGTTGGTTCGAAACGCGTCGACAAACGTCTTCCTATATGTGATTTTCGCCGAAGCTCTTCTTATAAGTTTGATTTATGTTCAAGAAAGTGTGATTTTATTTATAATCAAGAATTATTTCATTTCAAGGCAAGTGTGTGTGTGATTCTATTTCAAATAATGTGTGAGTGTGATTTCATTTTAAGTGTGATGCAAGTGTGAATTTTATTTCAAGAAGAGTGTGATCTTTCTTTTAACCAATATAAATAGAATTGATTCCATTTTAATGAGTAATTTATTTAACTACATAACTATAGAGAAATATGTGCATTTTGATATCCCAAATTAATTAGGAATTGCATGGCTGACAAAGACTCGTAACACATATACTGCACATACATTTCATCAGTTTACCAGCCCTAATTGATAAATCATGTAAGTAATTTAGCATCAATTAAATTACCAAACATTTCGGTGTAGTTTTTTGGGAAGTGTGTATAGGAGTCGTTTTCTTTTTATTTTCATTAAAAATATAAGATAACAATGATATGCATAGGGAAAGAGATTCTAGAGGTAGATTTGTAGGTAGAGGTAGAAGTTTGATTCTAACATCATCACTCACCCCACCAAAACCTTGTAGTTCCACACCATCCATCGAAGCTCATATTCCATCAATTGCAGTCAGACATATACTTCCTAAGGTACTTATATCTGAAATCCAACCTAAACATTTACAAACTTCCTCTACTGAAGCCATAGTAGAGGAAGAAGATATTCCTACATCCCCAACAGAAGGAATATTTTTTCTATATTCAATTGGAGAACAACTTTTAGGTAAAGAACTAGAAATCCCTAGTGGAGAGGAAGAATAAGAAACCTATTTTAATATTCCATTGATAGAAGAACCATAGGATCTAGAGGAGGAACTAGAAAATCAAATTTTGGAACCATACATTAGTTCTGAGTAATCTACAATGGCAGGGGAAGTGGAAGGAAAAGTACATAATGTGAATGGTGAACAAACTAGGATTGGAGGTGGAAGAAGAGGAAATAAAGGAGGTCTAAGAGGTGGAGGAATAGGAAGATGAGGTGGTAGAGGATATCGAGAAACTTTTGGATTTCCCATCCTCAATGAATATACCACATCCATTATGAAAAATATCTAACCCTCAATCCTTCCTATTTTTCATAGATTAAGAAATGAGGATCCTAAAACATTTCTCTTTGAGTTAGAAGTCTTGTGCAGCTCATATGACTACTTGTTTGATACTTAAAAATTTGAAATTATTTCTAGCCACTCTTAAGGATGTGACATTAAAATGGTTTATGGGCTTAGGAGTACATTCTATAAAAACATGGGAACAAATGACAACCACATTCTTAGAAAAATACAAGCATTATTGTATGCCCCATAATCTTAAAGATGAAGCCTTTAAAATGGTACAAAAATAAGATAAAATTTTTGAAGATTTTGTTGAAATATTTTCTTATAATGTTAACAAGAGTAAAATGCATAATCTAGATGAAGAAAATTTGAAATCTCTATTACTAAATTCTATAAGAGATGAGTGGATAGATATTATCTATTTGATGGGTAAAGGAGATATTTATACTTATCATTTGGAGATATTTGTGAATTATGCATACATATTTCAAGAGGAAAGGTAAGAATTTGGAAAAATTGAAGAGATCGTGTTATGTTTAGGATTAATAAATCTACATCTAGGACAACAAGTAGGGCTGAAATAGGCAATTTTCTTGACAAATTTAAAACAAATATTTTGGGGAGTCTTAGTGAAAAAATATATACCTTAAAATAAAATACAAGAAAAAGGCTAAAAATGCCGCATTATCTATGTTTTGTCCAAAATGTAGAAAGAAACATGCCTTGAGAGCATCCCCTTTTGATTTAAAAAGTGTAGGAACTTGTATTATATGTGCAGAAAATCATGATACAAATGAATGTCCTCCAATACCAGGTCTTAAATTTTTCTATAAAGGGAAGTAATGTCAAATCAAGTAGAAACCCTTTATTATATTGCCAAGAGACCATGGAAAAATCCAGAATCGAATATGTCTCAAGGTTTCAACACTCAAACATATGCACAACCATCACAAAGTAATTGGATTTCACCCATGCCTTGGAAACCTTCGCCTCAACCTTGGGCACAAGGATGGTAAAACCCTTATGGAAAGTACCCTCAATATCCTCAATTTCAACAACCTGGCCATGTTTTTCCATCACAATATGTTCTTCTATCTGTTCAACCCTCTCAACCACAAAATCGAAACCCACAACTTTCATTACCATTTCCACAAAACCAAATCAACTGACTTCTCAGCCACTTCCAAATCCAAAATCTAAAATTCATAACCTATTTACAATATGCAAGGATATAATTTCCAAACTTAAATGATAACTCCATTAGATCTAAACACTGTCCAACATAGATGTGGTAAAGTATTGAAAAATAAGTTACCATCAGTTTTTATCAAGGAGCTTGAAAAGGATAACCTATATAAGAAAGGGGCATCTCTTCATGAAGAGAAAATATCTCAAAAACAAACGACCCCTACACATCTTGATAATACCCTAATAAACTCAACTCCAATCATAAAACAACATTCAATTTATGTTGAAAACCCATTTTTTCCTAAAATATTGAAAACTGCTAAAGGGGTAGAAAAAAATTAGGTTACCTGATTATGATATGATAGATGACCTGAAGAATGTTTGCATAATAATTCCTTTTGTACAAGCTATCAAGAAAATACCGATATTTGCAAAGACAATCAGGGGGTTATGTATTCAAAAACTAGGAAGAAAAAGGAAAGAAGTTAAAAGAATTATGTTAGTTGGAAAACTTGCAGATATCATGATGGGAAAAACAACAATTCAGAAATATCTTGATCGAAGAAGTTCCATTGTGAAAACACACATCAATGGTGTCAAAATCCCAAACACATTGATTGATTTAGGAGCAACCATAAACATCATGAGTAAACAAACTATGAATCGATTGAAACCTCCTAATATTCAATATATAGCTACATTATTGAAATTAGAGGATTGATTTGTTATCAAATCTAACAGTGTGTTAGAAGATATATTTGTATCCTTACATTATTAGGAATATCTTGTTGACTTTATGATCTTTACACCCAAGAATAATTTAGGAGGGTACCCATTGATTCTAGGAAGGCCATGATTAGCTACAACTGATACTTTTATAAGTTGTAGATATGGTGATATGTTTATCTCTTATGAAAGCTCAGCAAAGAAATTCACATTATATTCTCCTACAAAAACAACAATAGAAGTATAATGTGAAGAATGGATAGATAATGATATTGATATACAACCAATATTTTCTAAGATAGAGGAGGAAATACCTGTTATAGAGTTTTATCAACCCAACGTTTCAGACTACCAAGTGAGTCCATCATCAGGGGTGCTTCAATAGATATTCTAAAGATATTAGCGATGTATCCATGAGCTAGATAGCTATATATATATATGTAGGTTATTAAATAGTTAATCTAGGAAATTAGGTCGACCCTCATCCTGCTATTTGGTTAAAATTTAGTTTTTTTTTTAGATTACTTCAATTATGTTATTATTATACTATTAATTTTTTAGTTAATTTTCTAACTTAGCTTAATTTAAGATTTTTTAAATAATATTTAAGATTTTTATTCATTGATTTAAAATTTGAATTTATTAATTAATTCGGTTTGTATAATTACTTGTTTTAATCAATTAATTAATTATTTAATTAAGATTGTTAAATAATATTTAATTTGATTCATTAAGTCTTTCCTAAATTAAAGTATCCTAATTTAGTCCAGTTTAATTAATTGATTTTTTAAAATTAATTAACTAATTAAATTAAGGAAAACTAATCAAACAAATTAAAATAATTCATTTAGAAGTTAATGAATTAATTTAACATTAAAACAATTAAGTAGCAATTAAAATAAATCAATTTAAACAAACTAATTAATTTATTAAAAAACTTAATTAAGGAAAATTAACTTTAGACAATTAATTATGTAATAATAATAATTTAAAAGTAATTAATTAAAAAAGGAACCTAAATTTTAACAAAAATAATAGGATGAGGGCCCGACCTATCTTCCTAGATCAACTATTTCATAACCATAATATATAACCGTAAATATAGCTAGGATACATCATTAATATCTTTAGAATATCTATTGAAGCACCCTTGATGATGGTCTCACTTGGTAGTTTGAAACGTTGGGTTCATAAAACTCTATAACAGGTCATTCCTCCTCTAACTTAAACTATCTTCACATGTATGGATTCAGTATTTAAAAATGAATAAGAGCATATTTTAAATATAATAGAAAATAATGAATCTTCCTCATATTGTGAATATAGTCAAATTTTTCAAGAACAATGTAATATTGAATATATATCATCTCATCAAATGTATTTACATGCTATGGAGAAATTTGTCAATTCTTTAATAGAAACCTTTCGAGAGAAAACTTTTAATATTAATGATAATCTGGAAGAATCTCAAAAGTAGGAATTAATAAAGATGTTGCAAAAACATTCCACTTCTTATGCATGGGAATACACTGATATGAAAGGAACTGATCTCAACATTTGTATGAATCATATATATGTTGAAGAAAATACCAGACCAATATGAAAACCCCAGAAGAGAATGAATCCAACTCTAAGTGAAATTGTTAAAGATGAATTACAAAAATTGTTAAATGTGAATTTCATTTATACAATATAAGACAGCCAATGGGTTTCACCATTGATAAATGTTATTAAAAAACAAAACGGAAAATGGAGAGTATTGATTGATTACAAAGAATTGAATAAAGCTACTTTAAAAGATCATTTTCCACTTCCTTTTATAGATAAAGTCCTGGATAGATAGGCAGGGAAAAAGTATTTTAATTCTTAGAGAGTTTTAGTGGATATAACTAGATCCAAGTAGCTTCAGAAGATCAATATAAAACCACTTTTACCTATCCATGGGGAACCTATCCTTACTAAGTACTTATTTTTTGGTTATGTAATGCACTTGAAACATTCTAAAGGGAAGTTTCAGGCATTTTGTCTGATTTAATTCATGATTGTCAAGAATTTTACATGGATGATTTTATTTTAGTGGAAACTCTTTTGAAGAAGCTCTTAAAATTTTGGGGAAAGTTCTCATTAGATGTAAGGAAGAAAATATCTCATTAAGCCATGATTTTTTTTTTATATGTTCATTAAGGAAATTGTTTTAGGATGCCATATTTCAGGAAATGGAATTAGAGTGGACACATCTAAAGTGGAAGTTATTTCTAAATTATTAGTTGGATCTTGTCAAAGAGATGTTAGAAGTTTTCTTGGTTTTAGTGGTTATTATATAAGATTTATAGAAAGCTTTACAAAGATACTGATTCAGATTTAAATAGGAACGCAAAAAAATACGAATATAGCCATAAATACAAAGATGCAGTAAAAATAACACTTCATTTCATTAATATCAAATACTAAAATATGCTTACAAATATAATGGATATAAGGCTAGCTTAAGCGATGGTAGCTTATCTCTTAGAAGAGATATGGTAGTTACATGCCTATGAACTATGTTACAATGAGGCTCAAAGTCCTATTTATTATTGAGAAA
Source organism: Pinus taeda (assembly GCA_000404065.3). Classification (NCBI taxonomy): domain Eukaryota; kingdom Viridiplantae; phylum Streptophyta; class Pinopsida; order Pinales; family Pinaceae; genus Pinus; species Pinus taeda. The sequence goes on from APFE031261311.1 coordinate 16,652, forward strand.
CAATGTAAAACCCTAAATATCCAAAAACCTAACCCTAGGAGATGAAGCACTAAACTATGGGCCTCGTTTGGGTAAATTGGTACATCAACTTCTATGGGTCGTAACTTTGGCATATGATCTCCTTTTGATGCGCATAATACCTCGTTAGAAATATATATCCAAGGAATAAAATTTTTGAATGAAGACCATGAGTTTATGTCTCATGCTGGTTAAAGTTTTCCTTAAAAAAAGTCGTTTAGGGCCTCAAAATTGTTCCTGAAGTTCAGTGCCAGAAAAACTGCCAAAAATACTGAATTGTGCTACAAATAAGGAAACTGAAAATATGAAAGAAATAATGATGGGTGTCCAAGTGGAATAGGTGGGTGGCCACCAATATCCACTTGGATCAAATATCCTCTCCACTTTTCAAATTTCTTACAGAAGATTGTGAATTCATCTAGAATTCTCACTCTCAAAAAACATTTGAAAAATTGAAAGAAAAGATTCCAAAGAAACCATTTAATATGACCAAATTCGAAACTACCTTTTCACATTTCACTTGATGTGTCAGATAGAAATTTAGGAGCTATATTAGGAAAAAAATATTTAACTCCTTATGCCATTTAATACACAATTAAAAATTTGACTCCTGTAGAGTTAAAGTACACTGTAACAGAAAAGGAATTTTTAGCTGTTTTGCATGCCATCAATAAATTCAAACATTATATCACTAGTTATAAAACCTTCATTCACATAGGTGATTCTTCAATTAGATATTTAATGAATAAAAAAATTAATAATCTAAGAATTACATGATGATTATTGTTATTATAAGAATTCAATATTAATATGTTGTATAGGCGTGGAAAAGAAAACACGGTGGTTGATTTCCTATCTGGAATCCAAAATGATAATAATGATGTTCTTATAGAAGATAATTTTCCTAATGAATATCTTGTTGTAGTATCTATTAAATCTCCTTGGTTTGTAGATATTGCTAATTATTTGGTTATAGGTAAGTTGCCATCATACTTGTCTCCTCAAGAGAAAAAGGAAGGTTATTCAAAATAGTGCATATTATTCATGGATAAATGAAAAATTGCAAAAGACAAGACCTGAATTAATCATTCAAAGTGTGTTAGAGAGGATGGAGTACCAAAGATATTAAAGAATTTTCGCGATGAACCATGTGGATGACATTTCGCTCATAAAACAACTTCTTATAAAATCCTTTTCTTAAGATATTATTGGCCTTCTATTTTTAAGGATGCCAAGGAATATGTTAAGAGATGTGATAGTTGTCATAGAACGGGGAAACTTGTTCCTTTAGAGGAAATGTCTCTACAACCTCAAGTACTTATTGAACCTTTTCAAAAATGAGCTTTTGATTTTGTTGGTCCAATCAATCCACCATTAAGACAAAAGAGATACATTCTTGTTTGTACATATTATGTCACAAAATGTGTAGAAGCTAAAGGACTTTCCTTTTGTACTAAAAATGTTGCAGCTTCATTTCTTTTTGAGGATATTTCACTCATTTGGGCATCCCAAGGGAAATTATGAAAGATCAAGGCACTCAATTTACATCAAATTTGGCACAAAATATAATATAGGAGAACACAATCAAACATAGGAAGTCAACTCCATATCATCCAAAATCCAATGGACAAGTAGAATCTATCAATGAAGTAATTAAAGAAATTCTTACCAAGACTGTGAATTTGCATAGAAGGGATTGGGTAGAAAAGATTCCAGAAGCTTTATGGGTATATCATAATACATGGAAAAATACAACAGGTCCTTATGAGATTTTCTATTGAAAGAAAGTATTCTTTCCTATTTGCTTCGAGATAAAGAATTTTGAAACAAAATCTTAATTCATCCTTGTTTTATCAGAAGCCCAAAGACAAATAATGGAGCAATTGAAAAAATTTGATGAGATACGACAAGATGGTATTGACCAATATAGTCAAACAACAAAGATCAAGGTGGCATGTTAAGTTTATCAAAGAAAGGAAATTTCAGTATGGTTATTGGGCATTTCTTTTTCATTCAAAATTTAAAGATTTTCAAGGAAACTTTCAAACTCATTGTCTTGGTCCTAATGAGATTGAAACTATCCTTGATAATAGAGTAGTTAGAATCAAAACCATTGATGAAGAAAAAGTGAGCTTCCTTGTAAATGGTCATAGTACGAATATATTATAAACCATTAACAAGGAAATAATTCATAAGAAATCTGCAAGATAATATTGATTTGAGGCAAGTCAAGGAAGATTATTCTTCCTCTCCAACTTAGTTTTCTACTTCCTTTTTCAAATATAATAA
>APFE031261311.1:18991-47841 GCA_000404065.3 Pinus taeda
ATAATTATATAAACATGAAGACCAACATTGTTGGCATGTTTATACAGAAAATCCATGTTGAAAACCAAGAGTTATTTTCAGCTTAGATTTTCTTTTTCCTATTCTAGTCCCATTTTATTTTGAACCCACTTTTCCCTTTTGAAAAAAAAAATCACCTATAGAATGGTCAACAATATGCAGCTCTAATAGAAGTATGCAACTAACTTAGCAGATTGAGACCAAGGAAGATGAGGATTATGGCAAAAACAAATCCACTGATGATTGGAGCTGAAGAATCTTAAGAAACTACAAAAGAAAAAACAAAATCAGTAAGAAAAAGGATCAAAGGTATGTAAATATTAAATTATATAATAGAGGTAGAACATTTGAATTATGGAATAAATTATGATTAATAATTAATACTACCATAATGAATAATGATTACCCTTAATTATTCTTAGACAGCTTTGGTTTTAAAGAAAATATCTATGTCTTATCAAACAAGTTGGGAATGAACCTTGATATAATTTGAAATTCACCCTCTCCTCTCCACTCATCATTCCACTTCATGCCGAGACACTTCCATTGAACTCTAACCTATTTTATTGCTCACATGCCCTTACCTAAACTTTTTTTCCCTGATTCAAACCATATCCAAATTCCTTCTAGTCGTTAACCCTATCTAAAGAGAAATTGCAGACTAATATTCTCTAACATCGGGGTCATTTTAAGATTAGAGCCAAATGGGGTAAGGTTTCTTGAAGGATACCCACAGGTCAAACAATTGTTACAGTAGGCATGGTGGATAGAATTCATGGAGAAATTGGATGGGCACGACAAAGAGGTGACAAGGTCTTTCATAGCAGGAGATACTAGATTACCGAGAATTGGAGAGAGTTGGTTCAAGAATAGAGAAAATGAAGAAAAAGAATGGTCAGTTTTCCTCAAGAATCCAGGTTTGGAAATTTCTATGTTTAAAAGGGGAATACCAATCCTAGTTTTGAAGGACAAATCAAGTAATTTTCTACTGATTGTTCAAAAATTTATAACTTGTGAAGGAAGATTCGGTAACATGTTCATTTATCATGCACGGTTAATGATGGATTTTCTTGATGGGAATGAAAGTAACCTACCATATTTCCTACTTCGTACTTTAAGAAAGATGAATGGTAATGTTTATGAAAGATACAATCTATAAATAATTCCCTGTACCATCATGGCCTAGTAAAAGTTCGGATTGAAGACCATCTGAGAAACATAGGAGACAATTGGGAATATTTATTAGTTAGAAATCATTTTGAGGAATCAAAAGAAGAGGATCCTAGTGGTAAGACAAAGAAGAGTAGAAGGAAGTTTCCCAGAGAAGATAACTGACCTCCACTACAAGAGCAACATTTAGCGGATGAGACTTCTCTTGTAGGTATGTTAGAGAATCTTAAAAAGAAAAATGTTAGAAGAAATACAGTCAAAAGTAAGGAAGAAATTTCATCCAAAAAGGAAACAGAGCAAGATAAAATAGAGCAGGGAAAAGTTAAAAAGTAGCCCCTTATTACTAAATCACCATCTAAACCATCATCTAGCATAATAATAAGTGAAAAGCTCAATAAAATAGTGCATAAAAGCCTTGAAAATTCCCAGAATTTGTCAATTTAGAGGACAAATAAATAGAACCTAGAGTTCCATCACGAACAATTCCATCACCAATTTCATCACCAGTTGCCAGTCCATCTAGAAGATCTCCAAAGATTGATGTTGTCCAACAAGAAATTTATGTCTATATAGATTATTTGGAAATAAGAGCTATAAGTAAAGTTGTTGCATCATCCTTAGACCAAGAAGAAAATGAAGCCATTCATTATAATATTTCAGGAGAACTCCCAGTTGAAGACACCCTCAAGCAAGAAATTTATGAATTGGAAATATTGAATAGACATTTAAAGAAAGAGAATGAAATAGTAAAGGCAAAGAATGAAATCCACAAAACCCAAAATTACAACATCATACTACATCTTGTTTTATGCTATAATAAAAATAAGAAATTGATATCTCAAAACAAATTCCTTAAGAGGAATATTATAGGTCTGCAACATGAAATTCTAATGAAGAAACCGAGGATGGGAGTCACTATTAAGACAACAAGGAGGATTAACATAGATGTCCTTAGGTATTTAAAGAGGCTCAACAATAGGAAGGACTCACAAATTTTTAAATTTTGCATGAGAACATGCAATGTCTTCCATGTGGGGGAATATTGAACCCGAAAATTCCTTCTTTTTTACAACTCATTTTCACTCCATTCCTCCCTTTTTAACCTTCATAACTCCAATTTGGGTATTATTTTACAAGGTTGATAGAATATAAGGTACATAATCATCTTCTATTTCAGAAACATTATTTGTATTTTTTATTTATCTTAGTATTTATGTGAGCTACTGAATTACAACAATTTTGTAGCTGATGTATGTTTCTCCAGCTAGGTCCAAGGTTTTATGGATTGTGAAGCTTCATCCTAAGAAAAATGCATATGGGTACATGGAAATCAGCTGGTACAATGATTTTTTCCTACTTTCATAGCCTAGATGGGTAAATAAGACACCCTAGCAGCTCGGTCAAAGCAAAAGTCAACCACCGTAGAAGGTGAACCAAGAGAACGAGATGCTGATTTTTACCCTCATGATTTGTTGCATTGATAGAAAATCATGAACAAATAAAGATATTATTGAATTGAGGCTTCTGTGATCCATAATAGTTGTAAGAAGAACTTCGGCGTAAATAACATGAAGAAATATCTTTGTTGGCGCGTTTCAAACCAACCAGTGTGGTTCATCGTCAGGACAAGTTGGTTCGAAATGCGTCGACAAAGGTCTTTCTTCATGTGATTTAGACCGAAGTTCTTCTTAAATCAATATATCTTATCTTTCAAAGTTAATTATACCTAATTATGATTAAGCATCAGGTGTAATACTTCGAAAAATTTAATGTGAGGATTTTTGTAAATATGCCTCCCGACATAGTGAACACAGACTTGGATTTTATTTTGTATACAGTCTATTTTAAATATAAACTTTATTTTAATTCAATTTCTTTTTTTCTGCAATCTTGATGTGTGATTAATCATCTGGGGAAGAGATTATAGTGATATCTGCTTCTCGTAGGAGGGCCCCCTTGAGATAGTAATGTTTCTTTTTTTTGTACTTAGTATTACATTCTGTATTTTCTGTAGGATTTTTGTTAGTTCATTTAATCACTTAATTTTTTATTTTTAGATATAGGTTTAAGATTGTTTTGAACATGTTTATCTAATCATTTTATTTTTGAGGTGAAGTGATATTTCTAGTGCACATGTCAGGGTATAAGTTAACATATATTAGAAGGATAACTTTACATTCCAGTGATAAAAATAGGATTTTCATTTGCAAAGTGGTTCTTTCTTTCTGTTAAAGTAGATTTATTTATAGTGTAATCTTATTTCAAGTTTGTTTTCCATTCAAGAAAGTGTGATTTTATTTATAAGGAGTGATTTCATTTCATATCACGAGTGTGTGTGATTTTATTTCAAGGAGAGTGTGAGTGTGATTTTATTTTTAAGTGTGAAGCAAGTCTGAAGTTTATTTCAGGAAGAGTGTGATCTTTCTTTTAAGTAAGAGAAATAGAATTGATTCCATTTTAATGAGTAATTTATTTACTTACATAACTATAGAGAAACATGTGCATTTTGATCTCTCAAATTAATTAGGAATTGTGTGAGTGACAAAGACGCCTAGCAGATATAGTGCACATACCTTTCATCACTTTACTAGCCCTAGTTGATAATTCATCTAAGTAATTTAACATCATTTACATTACCAAAAAATATTCACATAGATGTTTTTCATACCTCTCTTAGACTATTTATTTATGAAACCATTGTAGGTTACAATGACACCACTCTTTTAATCCATTACATAATTCAATTTCTTCTTCAATTCCCATACTACAGATCTATGACTGCTACCCAAAATTAACTGGAACACCTAAATTTTCTTATTGAGTCATGATTCCTTTCATTTAGTTTACTTAGATATTTTCGTTTACTTTCTAACTCTATACTTCTAAACAATGTTATAATTCTTTCATAATAATAGTTTGTATTGAATGCATCAAAACAACTCCCGCACTCTGAACATGGTGATCTAGGGTTTACCCAAACTCTGTAACGGTGCTCTACTCTGAGCATGGTCCTCCTAAATCATTGACCCTACAACTCTTGAGGCTACATAGGCCAGCTAATAGTGCAGCCTTAATGGCAACCTTGACAAGGGAGGAATCTGGACCTCCCCCCATGGTGAACCCTGCAATTCTGTCCAAGAATAGATCTGATAAGGCCTCTTCCTCACAGATGCAAACTGATCAACATAAATATGATATACATAATGAACCATGGGATATAGAAGCTACATTCTCAGACAGACGAAAAACGTTGTAGGTGATGATGAAATTCCCAAAGTAACCTCTGTGACCTGTAAACCTGTAGCAGCAGAATGACTAAAGATTGAATTGCCGAGTCAAAGAATCACGCCCTTATTAGGAAATTTACTAGGTTTTCGCCAACGGAGAAGGCCTTAGAGGGCTAGATAGCAGCCGAATGGAACCAAAAGGGCACATCAATATGAAGTTAGGACCAAAATGGTTCTTTAGAACGATATTCAACTACATCGAGGACCGAAATAGGGTCATAGACGATGGTCCTTATTTCTTCAACGTTGTTGGGCTTTAACTACGTGATTGGATTGAAATATTCAATTCAGACAAAGAAGATCTGAGCTCGGCACCAGTTTGGATCTGGTTATATTCCCTGTCGTTGGAATATTAGGATGGAGAGTCCTTAAAAGACATTGGAAATGGCTTGGGAGAGTTTATAAAAGTTGTAGAAGAAACAAAACTGAGAAGGTATACCTCCTGTGCACACATTTGTGTCTACATTCATCTGAACAAAGCTCTTCCAGAATCGGTAAGTCTATTTCAAGATGATTTCTAATGGATTTAGATAATAGATTTTGAACATGTTCCCTTTAGATGCATAAAATTTCAGGCTCATGGACATCTATTCAGGCATTACTGTTATCAAGAAATCTACTGTCTATGCAGAGCTGCTAGTTCCACTAAGATGGGTAGCTATCCTAGAAACAAAGAGATTAAAGTTACTTTCACTTTCCTTTACGAGAAGTAGATAGGAGAGGAGCAAAGAATGCCAACCTCGATCTTTCACTTGGTTTTCCACTTGTTCCTTCTCCTCTTTGATAGATGTTTGCCGCTCTTCCTTTGACCACTCCACTTCAAAGAGTACCTGTAAAGTCAAAGGAGCATAATTCCTTAAAAGTGCAGAGATCTACAGTCATAAACAATATAGGACCAGATATATATTGACCACATACTGCATATATTGACAAACATACAAGAATGTGGAGGAAAACTTGAATAGCTTTATTGATATAGAGGTTAGAGGAGAGGATTACAACCCATTGATCTGACCTAACGTCATCCTCCCATCATGATATCCCTTCTTCACCTCATGAAAAGCTTAGATCACCCAACACTATGATGTTCCACCAGGAAACCAATAGCACTTCCTTTCAAGATACAAAATTCCAGCCTTTGGATCTCTCGGATGAGGGATCCATATATAGATGATTGCAGGGGGGTGATTCAGCTTCTAAGATTTTGATTAGTGTCTTCTCTCTGATAGTTCTTGATTCCACTTAGATATTGATGATCTCTTACTCATCCCTGGGTGAATTCAGAGAGGCATGTGTCACAGGAGAAGTTTCTGGAAGATCCATGATCATCCACCTTGCAAATTGTCTCTGCCATTTGTCTACTCTCGCCCATCGCACCCTACAGAAGGGATTTCTAGTATGCATCGCACCTTTTACATTGAGAAGGTGAGATGCATCGCACCCTCTGCACTAAGCAGTCTGTATGGTCTAGTTTTGACCAGTTCTGAGTAGCTTTCTATGGAGAACTTCTGGGAGATGATGTAATCAGCTGACCTTGTTCCTTTAGGGAAAGAAACAACACTTGTAGGGACTCAGAAGCCCTTGTTTTATGGACATTTTTGATTGGGGTTGGAGTGCCCAAATATGTCTATAATAGTTGCCCCTAAAGCATGAGGTTGTAGATCTTTGATGTCAGGTGAAATGCTTGATCATGAGGATCCGAGTTTCTTTTGAACTGGAAGGCGACCTATAATAAGATACAATACAATACATTATCTTCATAACATTTTCATGATCTAGCTGAGGCGGGAATTCCCATGCTCAACTTTATAAATTCATTTTCATGTACATAGTACAGACAACCGTCTACATGGCCGATTAATGATTCTGTTAGAGCCATCATCCTTTGATTTGGATGATCATCTGTGAAGCAATGATGTACATTTGATGTCTTTATTTTCCCAAATATATCATAGCCCAGATGGATGAAACTAGATCCAGGGTCTTCAAACTTGTCCAATCTTCACCCAAAGTACAAGTTGATCCATGTGAAAAATGTTCTGGAGTCGAACATGGAAAGACATCGCCTGATTACCAGCCAATGATGTAAGCTGTTAACGGACGTGAGAGGAGTCACCCATAATGATGGTGACCCTCAAGGTACTACAGTAAAATTCGCGTGGTGTGAAAAAGGGACTTGGCATCGAACACCATGCAAAATCTTTCAGTTGAAGGCCATTGATGTAAACCTGTCGCCGGAAGTGAGAAACTTGCCATTGAGGCATGCAAGCTTCAAAGTACTGAAATGGTTGTTCCTGGGTTTACTTCTTCGATAATGAGCTGTCGTTGACAAGAAGTAACCTGCCGTAGGAGGGCCTTAATGAATCCCACCTCTACGACATGGAATGGAGCAAATGATTTTGATGGTGAAAATGATTTGATGATACAAGGTTGAGGGTGGCGGTCATGAAAGAATGGAGCATGAATGTATTGCAGTGGATGAGACACAAGATTGGTGAATTCTCTGATCGACTTCCCTTGAACATATCGACAACACTGAAATGGATTGGTAGCGTTAACCCCAAATATGGATGGTATGGTGGACCAATGGTAATATGACCAGTGAATGGAATAACCCAACCCGACTCAATCATGGTGATGGAATGAAAGTGTCTTGTTCAAGAGCGACTCGCTAACAATAAAGTTTCTTCAAGTTTTCTTCCCAATTTTTCCCGAGTCATTGCTGACCAGTACCTCTTTATTTTTGTCAAGCTTGAGGAGGATAATATATGCTTGTTCTATAATTTTCCCTTTGGGAAAACTCGTCACTATGTTTTAACAAGCTTAGCGATGATAAAACTCATTCTTGTCTGCATGGACAAGTTTGTTGCTATTGGTTTTAACGAGTTTAACGACAAAGACAACTCGGTCCTTTTTCATTTTTAGGGAGTCTAAAAAGGGATGGAAAGGAAACTCCAGTAATCCTTTTCCGTCATATAATCCCTCAAGTCTGAAAAAGTATAAAATAATACAAAAGGAATGAATTTTCGATAGTTTTAACGAGTTGAACAAGACAAGCACTCGATCGTTTTGTGTAATAATCCCTCAGGTCCAAAAGGATTAAAATCTAGAGGAGGGATAGTACTCTCGGTAGCTTTAATGAGCTGGAGAGGCCAACTACTTGGCAATATTTTCATATTTTATGAGTCAGGTGAAAAGAGCTTAAAGGAGACTCATCTTTGAGGAATGAGTGATATATTTGGGTAGCTGCTAATTGTAGTTAAGGTTTGGAATTTTCCAATCACGACACTGTCACAAGGATGGCTAACTGAATCACTCTTCGCAGTTGTTCCTCAAAAGTGTAAACAATTACATGGAGGCGTATCATCGGCTAAAACAGAGCAGACGTGATGGCAGGAACACGACCAGGGCTCAAAATCTGATGATAATGCATTCACAATGGTTATTTATTGGAGGTTGGTTCATTTTTTAGTGAGCTTAAACTCTGGGGAAACATTTGCTCATTTCTTAGGTTTAATTTTTAACAAGCTTGAACTCCGCATAAAAACTACTCGTTCTAGTCATATAATAAGGATGTCTCACCGATAGGTTCAATTTTTAAGGAGCTTGCACCATTCGAAACTTTGCTCCGCTCCTTCTCGCATGCAATCTAGGAAAGACCAACTATTGTCCTAGGGGTTAGTTAACTACTGAGTTTAGGTAGGAAAACTTTTCCTTTACTTTGTCGGTGCCATTTGGCTCCTGTGAAGGCGAACGATTGATTTGACCACTCACCTATCTTAAGCAGTTGAAGTTAGCAGAACTATAGAGTTAGCATTATGCTGGTCACTTTTCACTTGCATGCAAAAAGGTTTGCATGCCCCCAGGTATAGTGAAGTAGAGTTTCCAGGTTACCCTTCAATTTGCAGACAAAACATTTATTTTATTGGGAAAGGCCTACCTTCTAATGGAGGTATCTTATTCCAGTCTAACCCCATTTTTCTAAATGGATGGGCATGTCAGACTAGTCATATTCCTATGCGGAAACCTACCCTATACCTGAAGTTTTCCTGCCGAGGAAGACCAGGGTGCATGCCCCCTGGGTTCCAATCATGGCCACTGAATTACTCGCGTTCTTCAGGTGGACGGACTGGAGATTGATGAGACATTCCTTGTGTGAAAAGACCAGTTAGGGATGGCATTTGACTATTAGCTATGTGTGAGCTGGGGAATGAAAGATGGTATACGAGTTGGACCATTCGGCCTTCATGCGGAAAACACATTACTCGAAAGAGTGAGGAGACGATGGCTCCCATGCTATAAATATAGCCACGCCCAAGGAGTAGATTATAATCTAAAGCTCCTTGGACTACCATTACATTCAGATATACAATTATCCCTCTCAAAGTTATAGGCAAACTCGGAAGGATCCCTAATGGTCAACTGGTTTCTTTATCGAAGCCTGTTAGATTTCGCTTCTCAGGCAGAAGTGATGGCGAACCAAGCGCTTTCTAAGAAATTAAGGAAAGGATACTCATAGAATCCCCTTCATATATTATGGTACCGACCATGACCATTCTATAAGTTTGCACAGTGATTCAGAATGGTACATTAGACGGTAAACGAGGTCTCCCTAGTATATTCCAATCGAAGTAAATGACTAGGTTGCTCAGAGGTGGGACCGAATAAATGGCCGGATATGACCCTGAAGAACTTCCTTCCTGTGGTAAAGGAACAGGTAGATTGCCCCCTTGTTCATTGGAGTATTTGTTTACGAAAAGAATTTGAATGGTGTCATTCTTATTCTCTTCGGTGACCATATCATCTAAAGATGGACCTTCTGAAGACAAGACTGGGTCGACTACCACCTCAACCTTTTGATTTTTGTCTGTTATGGATTCAGATGGTTTATCTTCAATGATAGATGCTTCGACCAACCACAAAGTTGTGTCAGTTAGATTTTCAACTAGCGATGTACTCGGCAAGGGTTTCTTGTACCCAGGAGGAAGCCATAGCGGTGAAGCAGGACGGTCATCAAAGACTCTTTTAGCTCCATCTAGGAAGGGACAGCCGTGGACGACATGATTTCCTTCACACATTTTGCAAGGGAAATTACATTTTCCTCTTTGTCTAGAGACTTCATTTTCGCTAGTTGATGGTGTACTCTCAACATGATCATCAGAGGTTGACGACACCGGATTATGCAAATGAGGAGACAAGTCCCTTAAGATCTAAGGGATGCAAGGACAATCTTGATGATGGTGGTCCCCTTTGCAAATGACACATGGAGATTTCGGTTTGGATGGTGCAGTGTGTGGATTTTCACTAGATGATACACAATTGCCTCTTTTTTCCTTTGACTCTTTCATCTTCTTCTCTTTCTCCTTCTTCCCTTTCTTATTCTTCTTAGTTACTTCGTCTTTAGTTTCATCAGCCTTACCAAGTGAAGAGGAAGGAGGGGAGGGAGAAACGACTGAGGTAGAAGGTTTGGGGGTAACTCTAGTATCATGTAGTTGCTGATTTGATTGCTCAGGAATCGTGGTGGTTTGAATGACAGATGTCGACAAGAGCCATATGGACAAGCTAATTGTCAGTCCTGGGAGGGACAATGTGGCCATATGAGGTGCACCAACATCTCCCCAAGAGGAGAAAGGACTAGGATTTCCCCCAAGGGGAAATATTTGTTTGGTGGACTCCATTTTTCTCAACCTAAGACCAATGAGGGAACAGTGACGTTATTCTGATTAAAATAAATTTTAGATGCTTTGACACAACTTGCTTTTTCAATTTTTAAGAGTCGAGAAAAAGCAAAAGACGACTCTAGTCGCCTTCGATTTTTAATGAGCCTGAAGTGACAAGTGCTCAGATGGACCTTTTCCTTTAAGGAGTCTAAAAAGGAACGAAAGAGACTACTATGGAAGTCTAGACAGAGGGATTACCAAACCAATCGCAAAACTGCAGAATACTTTTTCAGTACGGCAGTCAAGCTTCCCGAATGTTGTGTTTAGTGCATTGTGATCAATAGGGCAGCAGACACTGCTTCCTAAGGATAAAGGATGTAGCCTATTGTGGTCTCCCAATATATACTCGACGGTACGTGGGAGCACAAGTCCATACTAGCACTTGTCATCTCAAAGAGGAGGAATCACCAAACCTACGATGAAAGCAATAGTTACCAGGCTTTACGGCACCGAAATACATCTCTAGCCTAGACTTATAGATCTTTTGCTTTAGGTTCCAAAGCATTTTTATGTTCATTGAATTTATTTTACAGTTGATCTTTCTTAAGAAGTTTTCCTTTCAGTTTCACCACGTGATGTAGATATACAATTCCTAAAATGCAATCTAAGATGATAAACAATTGTTTAATCCTCTTTTTGCAATGAAAATCCTAGCTACTAAGGAGAGAGAAATGATATTCTTTTCAACATAGAGTAGAGAGCACACACTAGATGCACTGTCCTAAATCAAAACCAACAAGCAGTCTAAATGAAAATGCACATGCATGTATTTGTTTTCACTTTCTTAATGTGTGAATGACAAAAATAATGCTAAGTACAAATTTGAATTGTTTCAAGTGATAGTACTAATGATTTTCTTTTCAAAAATGAAAGGAAGATAATGACGACACTTTGTGATTTTGAATTGGAAATTGCTTTCGACACTTGAAAAACTGCTAATTCAAATCAAATACAAGAGTACCAATGTAATTGACCATCAAGAACAATATAATTCTTTTCTTTGACTGAAAATGACACTTGTGACACTTTCAAATCAAAAGACAACAGCTTGATTATGCTACTTCTTTGTAAAAGAGGACTATAAATGGCGAACAATACATAAAAACATTTACAGTTTTTTGTACAATGGAGGCTGAATCATGTAAAGGAAGGGAATTTCCACAGAGGTATACTGATCATAGACAACAAAAATCCTAAATAAAGCTGAAGAGAGTGAACAAGAAACCAAAATCTGGAAGCGGAAGAGGTCTTATCTGATCATCGCACCTGTAACATAGGGAAAGTGTGATGCATCTCACTTACTGCACATGGGAGGTGTGATGCATCCATATTCCCAAGAGGAGAAGGTGCGATGGTCCAAGGATGAGACTTCAACTTGGTTCTGAGTCACAGTTTGCAGCTTAGTTCAGGTATTTATGCCAAGCAAATGATAGTCAGTAAATGCAAATCACAGGGGCTGATCTAATGATGCTACTTGAGCCACCACCAAGGCAATTAGGATGTTTGCAAATCAATTGTTCATTTTATAAACAAAACCCAGAGATACACTGAAGTAGCATTGATCTACTTTTCACTTGCATAGCAAATTCAGTTCGAAGGCTTGTTGGCTTGAATACAGGCTCTGTCTATAAGTTTATAAAGCAAACAAATATAGACAAGCAAACAAACTACTCGCTCCCCAGTAGAGTCGCCATTTTGTTATCGGGAAATCTAGTGTTTATGCAGAGCTATTAGTCCCATTAAGACATGCAACTATCTTAGAAACAAACAGATTAAAGTTTCTTTCGCTTTCCTTTACGAGAAGTAGATAAGAGAGGAGCAAAGAATACCAACCTCGATCTTTCACTTGGTTTTCCACTTGTTCCTTCTCCTCTTTGACATATGTTTGTCGCTCTTCCTTTGACCACCCTGCCTCAAATAGTACCTGTAAAGTCAAAGCAGCATAATACCTTCAAAGTGCAGAGATATATAGTCATAAACAATATAGGACCAGATATATATTGACCACATACATGCATATATTGCCAAAAATACAAGACTGTGGAGGAAAACTTGAATAGATTTATTGATATAGATGTTAGAAGAGAGGATTACAACCCATTGATCTGACCCAGCGTCATCCTCCCATCATGAAAACCCTTCTTCACCTCATGAAAAGCTTATATCACCCAACGCTATGATGTTCCACCAAGAAACCAACAACACTTCCTTGCAAGATACAAAATTCTAGCCTTTCGATCTCTGGGATGAGGGATCCATATATAGATGATAGCAGGGGGTGAGTAAGCTTCTGGGATTTTGATTAGTGTCTTCTCTCTGATAGTTCTTGATTCCACTTGGAGATTGATGATCTCTTACTCATCCTTGGGCGAATTCAAAGAGGCAAGTGTCAGAGGAGAAGTTTCTGGAAGATTCCATGATCATCCACCTTGCAAACTGTCTCTGCCATTTGTCTACTCTCACCCATCACACCCTACAGAAGGGATTTCCAATATGCATCGCACTCTTTACACTGAGCAGGTGAGATGCATCGTACCCTCTATAATGAGCAGTATGTATGGTCTAGTTTTGACGAGTTCTGAGCAGTTTTCTATGGAGAACTTCTGGGAGATGATGTAATCAGCTGACCTTGTTCCTTTAGGGGATGAAAGAACACTTTTAGGGACTCAGAATCCCTTGGTTTATGGACATATGTGATTGGGGTTGCAGAGCCCAAATATGCCTATAACAATTACTTGCTAAATGCCAAGCTCTCCTCTAATGCTTCCTCAGGGAAAACTGATCAAGACGACTTTACCAAAGTGAACTATCGAAAAAGGAACCATAAAAATCCTACTTCTCAACCCAAGAATCCCCCTGATAACAATAATACTCCCTCTACTAGAAATAGCTTTGACATTGTAGCTTAGCTGGCCTCAATGATCTCTGAGCCCACCATGCAATACTATGAGACACCCAAACAACCATCTGACAACCCTCATTTGGCTTCATCTCCTGACCAATTTCCCGAGCGATCCCATGTTCCCCCCACTACCACTTCCATTAAAGATTCGGCCTGGAAACCTAATGGTATGGACATCGACACCTTACTGATTGATCCAAAGCATGAAACAAACATCATGGCTGAGAGCAATGAACTCAAGTAGATGGATGAAGAGCTGGAAAGCATCAACCTAGGAGACTTGAAATTTTTTGGCCTTGAGCAAGCATGCAAGCAGAAACAATTTGACAAGATCCCGGCAAGATAGCTAGAAAGTCTAGCGGTTATCCTCTCTAGAGCTCATAAACAAAGATCTTTAGGAATTCAAGTAGGAAGTCAATGGGATGGAAATAACCTATTCAAGGATACCAGGAAACGAGGAAGAAACAAATATCTACAAAGAACTATCCTTATAGGGGAAATGTTGGTAGAATCTGGAAGATATTCTAAACTCACAAAGTACTATAGGCCACTCCCCAATCCTAAACTATGAAGCTCACATCATGGAATTTAAGAGGGCTAAATGGCCCTGGGAAATACAGAATGATCAAAAACTTGATACAACAGGAGAAACCTCACAT
Organism: Pinus taeda; assembly: GCA_000404065.3. NCBI lineage: Eukaryota > Viridiplantae > Streptophyta > Pinopsida > Pinales > Pinaceae > Pinus > Pinus taeda. The sequence continues at coordinate 32,748 of APFE031261311.1, forward strand.
CTTCTTCATGCAAGAAACGAAATGTAACACTACCTTTCCCAATACCATTCTTTCAAAAGCATGGCCTGGTAGTCACTCAATGGTGGTTGATGCTATAGGAGGCTCGGGACGATTAGCAATAGCATGGAATGCATAGGCCATTTCACTCACAGAATTCCATGCTAACCATCACTTCATCCAAGCCAACCTCCATTTCATAGGGACCAATGTGCGCGGTCACCTTACCAATGTTTATTTCCCACAAGTTGTTATAGACAAAACAACAACTCTGGACATGCTCATGCTACTCAATGCCACTCGGACTCATCCACTTAGGATTACAGGGGGCGACTTCAATATGCTCACTAACTTAGAAGAAAAGCTAGGAGGCCGAATAAGACTGGACAATGAAAGTGAGTACTTCAAGGAGTTCATTCAAAGCAATTTGCTAATTGATCTGCCCTTCAACAATGGAATCTACACCTGGAATTAATAAAAATCTGGTCCCCATCAGATTGCTTCAAGGATAGATAGATATCTGATCTCAGATAATGTTGTCCAGCTGGGAGGAGACCTCTTAGCCTCAACTTGCCACTCTCAGGATTGGACCATGGGCCTATTTCACTTCAATGGAAAAGACCAGGAAACTCCACTCGAAGACCCTTCCACTTTGAATATTTTTGGTTGACCCATCCAAATTTCAATGATCTAGTTTAGTTTGCATGGAAAAGTTTTCTTCCCCGTGTAGGCTCCAAAATTTTTCAATTACAGCAAAATATTAGATTCCTAAAAGCGCAAATCAAACGGTGGAACCACGCCACATTTGGAAACATTTTCCAAGCTCAAAGAGCCCTTGCTCAGGAGATGGAGAAACTCCAACAAACCATGATAATAGAAGGATGGACTGAAGCCCTCGTAGAACAAGAAAAGAACCTTTAGAGACAGATCACAAATAGAGAAAAACAAGAGGAAATCCTTTGGAAACAAAAATCCTGAATAATATGGTTAAAGGAAGGTGAGATGAACACAAAATTCTTTCATCGTTCTTCCATCCAGAGGTGAATGCACAACAACATCACCCAAATTCATAATCAGTAGGGAGACCAATTGGGAGATCATGGGGATATTGAAAAAGAACTCCTTAAGCGCTTCAAAATAGTCCATTAAGAACCTGACATCAAAAAACAACCAACAATTGACAAGATTCTCCCACACATCCCGAAGGTGATAACAAATGAACACAATCAATTGCTACTTCGTTTGGTATCCTTACAGGAGGTTGAATCAGCTACGAAACAACTCAAGGAAGGTAAAGCTCTTGGTCTAGAAGATTTCACCTTCACTTTCTTTCACAAATTCTGGGATGTTATCAAAGAGGAGTTATGGCAGGTAGTGGAAGAATCTAGACTCTCCATTGGATGTTTCCCTCTCTAAAAGCAAGTTTCATTACAATCATCCCCAAGGAGGAAGACTCTAACACTTTGGACAAATTCAGGCCTATAGCCCTTTGTAATGTCATCTACAAAATCATGTCTAAAGTTATATCTTCCCGATTAAAGCTGCTGCTTCCCCTCCTCATCTTGCCAGAACAATCGGGCTATGTTGAAGGAAGGAAAATATTAGATGGCATCATCCTCACCCATGAGATCATCCACTGTCTCAAGCAACATAAGAAAGTAGGTATTCTTCTAGAAATTGACCTCTCAAAAGCTTTTGATAAGCTGAGTTGGATGTACATTGAAAAAATGTTAACAACCTTTGGTTTCTCACATGTTTGGGTACGATGGATCATGAGCTTAATCTCCTCATCTTTCTTCTCCATACTGGTTAACGGAATTCCTTCCACCCCGTTTCAACCCTCAAGAGGCATCCATCAAGGAAATCCCCTATCTCCTTTTCTCTTTGTTCCTATGGCTAAAGGGTTGGGTAGGATCATCAAACATGCTCTCTAGAAGCATCAGCTTGATGGTATATCTCTTCATAATTCTGTTGCCATCACCCACCAACAATTTGTTGATGATAACATGTTATTTGGACATCCTTCGGTCCAAGAAGCCCACAAATTCAAGTCCCCCCTTGATGACTACACTGCAACCTCTAGAGCTATCATCAACACTGTTAAATCCCAAATCGTATTTTTTCACACTCCCGCCATGACTCAAAACTCCATAGTCCACATTCTGGGATTATCTATCACTTCTCTCCCTTCCAAGTACCTTGGAGACCCCTTAACTGATTTTGATATGAAGCACTCCTCATGGCAATTGCTCCTAGCCAAACTTGAAGTCCAACTCACTTCCTGGACCTTTAGAGCCCTAAACATGGCAAGTCGATTAATCCTCATCAAGGGTGTACTGCAATCTATGCCTATTTATCTCTTCTCTATTCTAGCAGTGCCTAAATGGATAATTAAAAAAATCAAAGATCTTCAAAGGAAATTTCTATGGGGATTTGCTAGACATAATCGTAAATGGGCATTGGTCAAGTGGGCGACAGTTTGCCTCCTATAAAACCTTGGGGGAATCAATCTGTGGGACCCTCAACATAGTAATGCAGTCATGGGAGCAAGAATCTGGTGGAAGTGGATTTCAGCTCCACACACACCTTGGACAACCATATGGAAAGCCAAATATGCCAACAACAGATCTAATGAAGACTTGATCAGGCTCACAGATACGGGGAAAGGTTAACTAATTTGGAATGTGGCTAGATTGTACAGACACGTTATCCATCAGCACAACTTTTGGGAAATAAGGAATGGCAATAGTGCCTGCTTATGGATGGATTCATGGTAGCAAAGACCCAGAATCAACAACTTAATCTCACTACCACAAATAGAGGATGAGAAAGCTCATCAATGGAAATTGGTCAACTAGTTCTAGATTCTCACCCTCAATCAGGGATATAGACAATGGAAAAAAGTAGAGCACATCATCAGGCACGGTACAGAGATAATGTATAAGGAGTTGGATATAGAGCTAACCAATAGGTGAATTAGATTCTCTGAAGCAAAGGATATCCTACATTGGGGATACAAACCACATGGGACTTTCACCACACAAGAGGCGTACAAACTTATGATTAATACTTAGAATAACAATGACCCTCTCTGGGACAAAGTGTGGTCTCCTAAAATCTGGCCCAAGATCTCCACTTTTCTATGGCTTCTATGTCACAAAAGAATTCTTACATGGGATAACTTAAGGAATTTTTTTTTTACGGCCCGTTAAGATGCCCCAATTGTAAGCAACAAGAGGAAACTATTTAGCATCTCATGGACTCCTATTATTTGGCAAACAAAATTTGGTAAAAAACAGTTTTTAGATGTAAAAAAGATGGTAGAGTAAAAGAAGACATCACCAATACCATACTTCACTGGGCTAAAAATCCATACAAAAGTCCCTTGCTCAATTGCTTATGGAGAATTGTTCCAGGCCTCCTCATCTAGACAATTTGGAAGGAAAGGAATCGGCGCATCTTCAGGAACCAAACCACCCCCATCGAGATCATATGTTGCAATCTGTAGAACAACCTATAGGAAACTCTAGTGCTCCAAACTTGGAGCAGTGATGAATTTCCCACCAATCGACAAGAACATACCATCCAGAAGAATTGGAACCTCAGGCTCATCTAGACTCAAGAGCTTCCCATTAATTATGTCCCTTCCCACCACTCTTCCAGTAAATGGTGCCCTCTGCCTTCAGGATTCACCCAGCTAAACTTTGATGGCGCCTCTAAATGCAATGCATGCCATGCCTGCATGGAGGAATTTTGAGGGATCACTATGGAAATCCTTTGCTACTCTTCCTAGGCACTTCAGGATGGGACACAAAAAAGTCGGCTGAACTGGAATGATTGTGGTAAGGTCTCCACCCCGCACAATATCATGGCTACTTTCCCTTAATAATCAAAGGAGACTCACAAATCCTCATAAATATGGCCAATCAAATTATTCAGGGAACTCCAGTACATAAGTTTGTCCTGTAGCTGGAGACTCATAGCTCGTTTACAACACATTAAGCAATGGCTTGCAAACAATAGAGAAATCACCTTCAAACACATCAAGGAAGATGACAACAAAGTGGCATACCTCTTAGCTAATTTAAGGGTGAACAATGATCGAACTCTATACACAGGCTCACTAGATATAATAAAAGATTCCAAACACCAACATGAATATAACACACTGGTGCAAAATGATGCAACACCCCCGGATGCGGGTGGTAGATAAGCATTTAAGGAGGATGGGATGCCAACTTGGTAGATGGCTACGTCACACGGCTATCTCTTCCTTCCCCTGTGAGAATTTAAAGCAGAACTCTGCCCCTCGCCTGCCACAATTAATCCACTGTGCAGATTGATACATCCCCTGCAAGCATACAATCATGGAGTCAAGCCCTCTTCAATCATCCATTCTACCTCTGAATTGCTCTTTCCACCCTGCCTTTGCAGAGCCAAGCTCTCGAATCGTAACAGGAAGGCGTTGTAGACTGCTCTATTGTGTCGACCTAGGCAATGGTTATCACTTCACCCAGTCTATACACTACACCCTGCAAATTGAGGCTTTGGTCCTTGACTCTACACCCGACTTGACCTCACCTATTCTTTTCAGTATCACCTCAGTTGCTCTCGACCCACTTCCTGCCACTTTGGCTCCCATCTCACTGCAACATCCAACTCAGAGCATTATGTGTCACCATCATTGTATGAGATTCAGGTGTAGTGGTAGCCGTGGTAGCACCATCTATCCATCTTCACTGTCCTCCACCACTTCATCCTCCCCGTCAACCTCCTAGCCTTCCAGTCCTTCCTCTTCCTGCTTCCATGGCAGATATCCAGATATGCGCAATGGAAGAGGACGAGCTTGCCCCTGTGATTCTCATCAGAATGACAAAGCCACTCAGTTAAACAATCTTACTGCTACAACCCAGTGCACTCAATTCCGTTTCTCTTGCTCCATGGACCACCCGATTGTCATTGCCATCGTCTTAGTGGATTTTAGGGAGGAAGCTGGCTCATGCATTGCTCCAACCTACAACCTTGCTAAGAACCTAGTTCCTCAGCCACATGAAACTATTACGAGGGAGCTAAGCTTAAGCCATCCGCATAAAGCTAAGGAGTATCCATCCATAAGTGGCTTAAAGACGTTGGGTGGCAATGTCGACAACAAAGCCAAAGGAATTCAAGTTGATGACAGAGAGATGCACAACACCACGGGAGGCATGCAAGCATAGGATACAAATTCTGAAGACTATGGGTGTCTGATCATGGAGGAGAAGCCACCATCCTAAGACAACTAGCATTTTCAAGTCATAGGTCGCGTGTCATGCTCGGTCTTCTGAGTTTTTTGCTTTTTTTGATCTTTTATAGTGGTTAATTTTGGCAGTCAATTTTGTATTTTACCATGGCAGTAAATTTTTATTTCTGGAATTGTAGCCCCTCGTGGGCAGAATGGACCTATCTTTTTCTCAATTTTGGGTTGGTTTCCCCTGTGAGGGCAGTCTCAATTTTTTGTCTTGTTGTTTAAAATGGTCATATGGTTGACCTAGACCCGCAGAGGCCGGGGCCTCACTGTACATTATGTTTCCACTAATAGATTTAGTTTTACATAAAAAAAAAATAGTTTATATTAAATGTACATTAGAGACTCCTTTTTGCATAACTATTACAACTTGTAGCTCATTTTCATTTCATGAAAGGACATAGTTGTGGTTGTCACATATAGATTTGTATAGTTGGAGAGCTCATTCTAACCTCTACGTCTCATTACTCATGCCACTGAATATTGTAGAAATCCATTGGGTAATTCATTTAGAAATAGAGGAAATAAAAGAATAAAATATTGTATGCCTCGATATATACACATAATCATCATTTTATATTTATGCATATAAAAACTCTCAATTCCAGCTAATTTCTTTCCAATTTCTAGGAGAAGAGATTTATGAATGAATGGAAATACTTTCATTCACAAATAACTTCACATACAATCATGTATTTGCATATTTAATTCTTTTAATGTATGTTGAATGATAGTTGCACATGGTCGTTAGCAACTAGCTATAGTTTAGAGAACATACATGTATTAGGAATGCACAATTAATCTACCTACAAACATATGTGACATATATTTCCTTCACTAATATACATCTACTTGTCGAATACCATGCAAAATCAATAGTGAAACACAACAAAAATCTAGCAGTAACTACTACGTGGGAATTACTCAAGTATGAAGCATGTTCCTCCGAACCATGAAATGCCTCTTCCAGTTACCCCCGGGTTAAGATTTTATTTCCCTTCAGTATAAACAACCAATTTTATTCTTTGGTGGTTTATTATTATAGATTTTCTTCCCAACAACTTTTTAGCAGTGTCCTGCTTTAAGATCTGACAACATTTTTCCTAGGTCTTCTAGTTTTTTACTTTATTTTTAAGATTATTTTCCCATTTATTTAAAGGTTTCATTTTTATCCCACAATTCTATATTCCACTGTATTAAGTATATTTCTCCAACTAAGTTTTGCAACATAATATTTCTCTCCCATCATGTTAAATCATTTTTTTTCTAATATTTTCTCCCAGGGATTTTTAGGAGATTTCAAGGAAGGTCCACCACATGGACTTGACCACCAACAACTTTTCCGAAGCTATAAAGAAATATTCTAAATCTTGTGCTCTTTCATGAGTTTTCCCAAAGTTTATTTATTATGTAAACAAGAATTAAAATAATTATGTGATCACAAAATTCTAAACGTGGTTTCCAGAGCCATCCAATCCAATACTAAGTCCATGTCTAAAAAGAGTCACTATTAAAAAGAATTGATGTAGGGGTGTTACATCTTAGAACTATATATTCAAACACATTTTATATATTTATGTTAAATGAAAATAGATTCATCCAGCTCCCTAATCCCTGAAATTCAATCACATTTATTTCTAAGTTGATATGGTCATTTTGAAACTCAATAATGCATTGAGAATTTTTTGTATTTAAACCTATGTTGCTAGGAAACATGGGTTCATGGATGGGTGTGGGGATGAGTGCATCACTCTTTGAAACATGGTACATGGGTTCATCGAGGGTATATTATAATTTATATATTATATAATCTATAATTTATAATATATATAGATTATCAAGATTACCTCTATGAAATTCATTATTATCAGTCCCTCAATCATGTTTCCAGATAACATAATGTTATCCTTCTACCAATCCTTTCATGAAAAACAATTTAGCTTATATATTTACTAGGCCTACTAACAACATCCCAATAAACTATTAAGGCTACGAATAACATTTGCACTGAAAATAACATAACAACCCTTATAGTATGATTCTACCATATTTAAATAAAAGTACGGGACAATGATTTGGCTGCATTAACATGGAAATATTTAAAAACCAACTTCAACTTTAACAATGTCATTATAGTGAACTCATTAATTAAGGATGCATTAAAATAATTAAGTTATTTGTAAGCTACTCATGAGAAGGAGGACATTATCTTCCATCTGATACATCATATGTATATCCAATACCCAAATCATTTCTTTATCATTTGTTCGATACTATAATTTTGAACTTCCATGAACTTATTCGACCCAGCAACAATCTATTGCATGGAATGTGTGAAAAAATTATTTCTAGAAAAAAAACACAATAAAGGACCCCTTAAACGGCTTTTTTGGGGGTTCATGCACCCATTTTGGGGGTTTGGTGAACCCATTTATGCAGAAGAACTCAAGTGAAAGATACTAAGTAGCTATTTCATATGGGAAGGACAGAGTTCTTTCAAGGTCTTTTGATATGTACTCATTCCACTGCCTAGTTCTTAGGGTGTAGAACCTTGGACAGGTTCAAGAACCCCACCCCCATGTTTGCAAACCTATGAAACATAAATTTAAAACTATATGGGTAATATTGAATTGATAAGTTTGAATGGGAAAAAATATCTATTCCTAAATTTTAGAGTGATAAATATAAATCTTAAATGTTGGAGAAATAAATCTAAATATAAATCTAATTATTAATTCTTAGTGTACCACATTTGATAAAGAAAATGAGTAGTCTAGCTCAAAACAATAATAAATTTCAAAATCGAGGAATTAAAAACATAGACTTCATACCTAAGAAGTTTTTTAAAATAAATAAAAATAACTTTCAACATAAGTTAAGATTGAAGAAAATATTGTGAAGGGAAAACCTATTTAGAAGAAATTTTCATTAAAAAGCAAGTTTGAGGAAAAAAAATGCAAAGGATAAATTAAGTCGTCTGGCCGCAATATTAAATACTTTATTGTAAGGTCAGAAATATGATAAGTTCGTCACATCAAGAAAAATTTATTTTCTTGCATATCAAAGCACATGAGGGCCATATAATTTTTTACACAATGATAAGTGTTTTTCATTGATAAAATTCCAGATTTCCATATGTAACTCAGTTACAATTTTTTCTCGTACATTTATTTCCTGCATCTAAAAATCCTATGATGTCTAGCTCATTTTTTTAGTATTGATAAATGATTTCGCGAAAGTCTTCTCATTTATAAAACTTTAGACTTCTAAATATAACTTTATTAAAAATTCCTACTGTACATGTGTCCTAAAATAGCATGGACATAACTTGAGAAGGAATTTTATTATGAATCATACTTTGATATTTTGATCCCTTTTCTGGGATCATCATGACGCTTTTAGTCTCTCGATAACCATCCCATAGAAGGTATTAGAACATCTAGCTCATAAAATTTTGAAAATATTTTCATTCCCACAAATACTTACAACAAAGTAACCTATCAAACGAGAAATTTAACCTCAAAATGAGAACTCTAGCTAAAAAATCCTCCAAAAACATGAAAAAACAGTCCAAAAGAAAAAAAATGTGTATGTCGAAATGATGTCCCTTTTTATGGTAAATTTTCAACATTTAAAAAAAATGGATGTAAAAACCAATTTTTGTTTTGTGCAAAAAAGATGAAAAACCACCCTGAAAATGAAAAGTGTTGATGCTAGAACAACAATTTTTTTTTACAAGGTACCATTTTAACATTTTTTAGAAATGAAGTTAAAAATAGAATATCAGGGCTCTGAGAAACCTTAAAATTCCAACAATTTTTGGGCATGATGTTAAAGATAAAATCTCATGTCTCTGAAAAGCCTTAAAATTCCAACAATTTTCATCTATGCCATCAAAGATTAAATATCACGATTCTAAAAGCTATAAAATTCAAACTGTTTTTAAACATAGAAATGGCTAATAACTTCATGTGAGATCATATGGAAAAGTATTTATTTCAAGTTATCATGAAAACATCATTTACATGAAATATCTTAAACATTTATTCAAAATCACTCATAGGTTTTTACGCAACATCAAAATCTACATCATCTATAGATGAATGATTGGATGTATATGAAGATGACCTATATTATACTCTTTCATCAACTAGTGCGCTATCTAAGTAAATGTGCATGCCCACCATTTTAGGATTTAAAATTATTCTAGATCTATGATTGGGTGCAGCAGAATCCCATATTAACACTATGTCTTCTGGTAGAAACCTCTTCATAATCTATATGGTCCCAAAGTGAAGAGTTACTTAATTCATTAAATTAATGTCATAAACTAGTATGTAAATGTCCTCCAATTTTAAGAGGTCTATGCGACAACAATTTATATTTGTACCCTCTCCTTTTCCCTTTCTACCAAATTGATTATAACCTACCATCTCTCGCTTGCACACACCATTAAATGGGTTTTACTTTGTGGCATATCAATGTACATCAATAGTTGTAGCATCTTCATTTTCTTTAATGAACTTTATAACCTTGAAAACCAAGGATGGATAGCCATGTGGATATCCATCTACTAACACTACAATAATGCAACCCTCCTTAACATCCTACACAATACCCTTGTAAATGTATTCCATGGTTTCATATTATGCTCGTGACCTTTTAGAACTAATGTACATTTATTTTCCTCTACCTGTGAATAGTTAATAATACCTCGAGCTTGTTGTTGTTCAACAATGTTTCTTTCTTCATGTTGATTTGCCATATTTTGTGGCCAAACAAATGAAGTGTTCAAAACTATATCTTTATTTCCTTATCTTGAAATGATATACCTTTGATTATTGAAAAATTACTCCCACTAAACTGAATTAAAAACATCAAAGTACTCATATGTATCTCTAATGGATTGTTTAATTTGTTTCAAGAATTCAAAATAATTTATATATCTCTTATGCCTTCATACATTATGGATTTCAGTAGCCAATTGTAAGAACAATATATTTTATGTAAATATTGGATGATATGGAATGAATTTCGAGAATATTAAACCTGATGATGACCCCCATTCTGTAGCAGTTGAATACTTCTTGCCCCATATAAATGTTTTCCCATCAAAATTTTTGATACAAAATTAATGTTGGAAACTAATGTCAATAAGTTGTTAAATGCATTTCTCCTCATCATGTGATCCCAAAATAAAAATTTTCATGTCAATGGTTTCTTCCAATGCATGAAAAATAGGCTTCGGAATGCATGTTCTCTTAATACAATCAGTTAATGAAGGGCGTCTCCCAACTTCATTCCTCCTCAATGTTACTGAAAAATTATTGAACATATGATCAATATGGTCATGAGTGTGCCGAAAAAGAAGGAAATCAACCTATACCTTTTGAAAAAAAACAAAATAAACAAGCATATTTAGATATCCAAAAATAATTTGATTTTTGTTTTCGCGACTAGTGTTGTCTAATTACAGATACAAAAGTTTCTGAATATTACCAAACCAATGATAAAGAACATCATGAATTATAGTTATTGTAATATTGGCATCTTTATGAATATTTGGAGTTTTGGAGCTTGGAGATGTTTTCCCAATAAAGGCCATATGAACAACCAAGTTAAATTGAATAAAATTTTCCTCCCGTAAATGTTTTGGTGTGAGGACAAAATGTGGTAGAAGTGCTTTCTTCTGATCCATACCATTAATTATCAAACCCAAATATTTATTTTGATTATCATAACACTTCTTTCAATGCTTATATCACTTTTTCCTTTCTCTCGTTTGTTGATTGCAATGCTCTTGAAGTTCTTTGACAATGGAATCTGCACATCACATAAAAGAAACCTATTATTAAATACATTTTCATAGTTTATAACTATGCAATTTTTAATAATAATATTATGAATGCATACCTCTTTCTACCCCTTTACATTTATCCCTTTCTTGTTTAAGAGAATCACATGCACTTCAAACCCCCATCCTTGTCTTCTTTAGAATATGTTGTGGCCAGCAACAACCCCCCCTTTTTCATTTAAGTGTTTGTCCAAAATGCTAAATGAATGGGGACCCATAGTTTAATTTTGAGAAAAATCAAATTTTCCTTCTTCAAAATAAAGCTACCATCGTAAGCTTAGAGAGGTCTTTCGAATATTTTTAACCTAAGTCTACGATAAGGTAAAGGTCTTTAAAAAATTGCATTAATGCACAAGGACCCCCACGTTAAGCCTAACGTCGCATTGTAGTAAGTAATGTTCATAAGGAAAAACCTCAAAATCTGTCGATCTGCGATAACACCGATCGCAAGGTCGCACATCGCAGAAATAAACTGGCAATACTTAACAAACATCAAACTCCTGTGACCCACGATGTTGCGACCTGCGATATTGCGATCGCCGCGATGGCGCAGTCTGTGATCTGGCGATTTGCGATTAGCGCGACTTGCGATGGCACGATATTCAATGTAACGTAAGCAAATCATGAATCATTTAATCGCGAATCCTTCGGGCACGCCATTCAAAGAAAAGCCACTTACCATAATCTGACCCAAAATCATGTGCTTTTAATGATAGTAAGTGGATTAGTTGTCAGTTATTTAATGAAATAAAGATGCGTGCTTTGCTAAAGAATTATTTCACGTAAGGTGGCATATTTGGTATATCTGTTGCATTTAAAACTCTCCCATCACCTTTCTCAATCAGTCATTTCCACTTCGCTTGTAATCTGCAGGAACTAAGAGATAAGAAGATTCAAAAGCTGAACGCAGGAGCAAATGGGAAAGAAACATAAAGCCCAAGGCTCCGAGACGAAGGAAAAGGCGAAGGAGATGGCACCCTTGTACACAGACACTGCATGCAATAGGGACACAGGAATTTTGACCTGGGAAGGCATGCATAGGCTGCTGGAGGAGGAAAATCCTAGAGTAATGAAGGTTGATAGCGCTGTGGGATCACAAAACTCTTCCGAGGCATCCTTAGAAGAGTCGGCTTGTTCATTTCTTCACTGAATAGCAGCTAGACCCAAGATTTTGCCGTATACAGATATGATCAGATGGATACTTGATAATGCAGAGTTACAAGGCAGACAATTCAAGGCTCCAGGGCATGGGCTCATAGGATCATTTGCCGCGCAAGACTTAAAGCTTATGTATCATCTTCCTGAGCCTCAGACAACCTACAACACGCAATTTGTCAAGAAATTTGCAGCAGAAAACCCAAACCTGGCAGAAACCACTAAAGAATGGACTAGAAGAGAGGAACCGCTAAAAAGGGACAAAAATGGTATGTACAGCACTAGTTCCCTCACCTCCCCATATTGTTTTGCTACGGCCATGCTGTGCAGGCTGTTTGGGATGCCAGACATAAATCATTTTTCGTCTGAATGGCTACCACTCATAGACGCTGCCACAAATGCCGATCTCATGGATTGGGCCAAAATATTTTCTGATAATTTATACACTGCTGTCATGAATTACCGGTCTAAGAGATCCTTGTCACAAAGGGTCTATCCTCCTTTTTATATGTCTGCTTACATTATGGATTCTATTTGCTATGTATCTAAATTTTCAACTATGGGTTGGAAATGGACTATCCAGGACTCATCACCTATTCATGTTTATCACAAAGTATTATGGGATTCACAATTTTCCCCTCACTTCTATCAGATTTTCCACGGGCTCATCTTACCCCTATATAGGATGATGTATGGTGAAGAACCCCTGAGGTGCTCACTCGAAGCACAAATAGACATCATCCCTGTCGCAAGATGGTTCGGGGAAGAATGGTTCACTTATATTAGAGTGTTTGGGAGCATTGTACCTCCACATGTCCTACCTCTGTATGTCCCCGACAAGCTTTTGGCTAGGGAAATTGCCTATCAGACTTGCTCAGAAGGTGGCCTAACCAAAGAGCTAAAAGACAAGAAGAAGGCCATATGGCCTCAGTTTCTTGTAGCTTGTGGGGCCTTTTCATTGTTCGATGTAGGACATGCTTTTATCAAAGTAGGGAACGTGACGTCTCTACAATTATTTAAATTCCCCACTCGACCTTTTGACCTAAATAATGTTTCCCATGATTTCACTATAAGTGTCAGAATAAAAGTGTTCGCCAGAAAGAAAGATTTATTTGATGACTTGTTTCAAAATAAAAGTTCATTCCAAGAAGTTTTGCAAGAATCTAAGTCGAGGTTATCCCCAGATGACCTCCAAAGATTTTTGTTATTCAGAGAAAGAAGGCTAGCCAGTGTTCCCCTAGAAAAGCGGTGACTGCTCGCTAGGGAGCCTACTCCCAGTGTCAGCCTCAGCGGAAACTCCAGTACTTCCAAATCCAAATCTGACGCTGCCCAAGGAACACCTGAACGTTCTAAAAAGTCTTCAAGCGACCAAGGGAAAGGCGAAGAAACAACCAAGGATACAGCTCAGTCAAGTGCAATGTCGCAACTGCAAGTTATTGCCTCCCCACCAAGAGATGTCCCTCCTCCCGTCATTAAATCGCCACTCATCACGACAGAGCTCGATAAAGAATGGGAAAACTTCAACGAGCTAATCAGCCTTGAAGGGCAAGTCCCAAGAACACCTGTGAGCAAGGCACAGGTAGCGTAGGAAATGGTTTCAACCATGGTCGGTAGTGTCTCGAAAACGGAGCACAGTCATATCGCTCTGCCTTCCGAGCTTCTACTTAGTGTAGAGGAAATTCCCCCACTGGATGTATTCTATAGTCCCAAACATAAAGCAGTGGTGAGGAGACAAAGACGGAAGAGAAAGCTAGAGAATACGCTGTCACAAGAAACTGAACATTTAGAAGTCTTATGGAAAGACCCTAACAACAACCCGACAGAAAATCTCACGAAGAAAACCAAATACAGCTACTACAACAACAGCTACAACAAGCCAATGCTAGTAATGAAGCGTCCAAGCAACTCGAGAAACTACAAGAAGACTTTCAACAAATGCAGATAAGCTATCAGAAAAGCCTGGACGAAAGAGGAAAGCAGTTGCAAGCTTTACAAGAAATACACAAGGACGAGCCCAAGCTTGCCGAATTCGTTTCAGAGTCTACTAGCTTAAATGAGCAACTTCTGCAGCAACAGGAAGAGTTGGGATGTAAAATATCGCAGTGGAGTCACTATTGTGAGTTGAGCGACAAACTCACCAATCAAGTGACAGACTTGCGAAGTGACTACGACTAGGTTGACAGACGAGTGACACAGTACCTAGCTTGGCAGGATGGAGAGGAAGGTAAGAGAGCAAATGCGCCTAGAATAAATGAAAGCCATAAAGAATTTCTCTTTAACAAATGGGACGATCAAATCAGGCAGGCAGAACAAGCAGCAGAGGCAGCAACGACACAGGCCAGTGTTCTTATACACTGTGTAAATGAAAATTTACACAGGGCCAACTTAATCGATACCTACCAAACAAGTCACGAATGGAGGCAGAATGGAAACAGAAGGTGCAGGAAAAGGGAAAAGCGATCCAGGCATTGAACAGGTTGAATTGGGAGTGCTATTGGGCATACTTAGTCAAGCCACACAGCCAATGGATGACTGTGAAATGCATCATAAACTTAGCCGAGAAAGTAGTGCCAGCTCTCATAGATTTCGTTTTCGCAGCCCAGCTCGGTGCGGAAGTCGGCCAACCGACTCTTCTCAAATCCATGTTGAACACTTGCAGTTTTAAGGACCAAATTCAGAAATAGCTTATTTTTAGTAGTTTGTTGTTTCTTTTTTATTTAGATTAGAAAAAGGACGGTCATTTGAGAACCGTATCCTACAATTTTGTAAAAACACTATTATTAGAATTAGGAAGTAGTATTTTA
>APFE031261311.1:60937-87287 GCA_000404065.3 Pinus taeda
ATCGGGAAACTGGTCCCGTTATCCCCAGTCGGACCCGCTATACCAAACGGATAAGGAGCTGCCAACCAAGGTCCGGACCGGGTGGGTATCTCCCTTGTTGTCGACCCGGTTTTTAGGGCTTCAACAGAATACTAACATTGTTGAATTATTTTCTCCATGTCCTAACAAAATATTTTTATGTAATTAAATTATCACCTCCTTCATTACCTTATATATATTATTTGTATAAGTTGCATATTTCTTATCTTGAGAAATTATATAGAATATATATTGTGCCTTTATTTCTCATACACTTTCCATGCCTTGGAAATAGTTCTTCCATCACCAAACTCTCATCCATGATGTACTTCTGAATAAGATGTGGGATCTTTTTCCAATATTTCTTGGATTCTTGATAGATGAAAATTGCTAATTGATTGAAACATTTTGAAAATTTTTCTTTAGAGGAATAAAGTCCCATTATGATAATCATAATTTACCAATGCAGATTGCATGTACCCCACTAAATATTAAATTTTCATGCTTTTATTCATTAAAAAAAATATCTTCCTTTTATCCAATGCAAAATTGAAATCCATATGTTTGAATAAATCCTTTTGACAACATTCACTTGAAATCAAATCCCTTATAAAACTTATTCTTGAGAGATATTCTATCCTACTACTTGTATAACTGAAATATCTTGGAGTGATATGAAAAGGTCTACTCCTACTCCCAGACAAAATAATTTTTTGTGATGTCTACATCATTTCACTGTCATCTCTATAATCATTTTTATCATCATTAGGAGGAATATTATCCTCACTATGATATTTCTAAAAATAATTAGGAAATTTTTCATCATCATTGCTTGGAAAACATTCATTACCATCTTCATGCGTGTTATCACTCTAAAATTTCTCTAGAGTTGTTGTGAAAGAAATGATAGAGGTAACCACAAACCAACTTTGGATATTAGGATCTAGCCTTCTCAATGCTCAAAGAGGGCTCTCTCTTTATGATTTATCTTTGTTTAGTTAATTGATTTTAGGCTAGTTATGATTATAATTGAGTTTTGATTTTGATTTGTTGGTGGGATCATTTACTTAGATGGATAGAGGGATTCCTTTTACCATTGGGCTATGGGGTCAAATGTCAAGCAAACAGAACTAGATTAAGCTCTAAAAATAGTGTTTACAGGGCAAGGTAGCTGAGTAAATTCAGATCTTAAGGCTAAATGGTGATGTGGTTTCAATCGGATCTAAGGAGCAATTAAGGGTACCTTAAACCGGATTATGAAGGAAGTGAAAGAGGTCAACCAGGATGGGAGAGAAATTAAGGATTCTCAGATTCAGATATTAGAAGAAAACATTAGAATGATTAATTGTTCAAGACAGAGTGTACTTAAACAATTTCTATAATATAATTCAAGTTAATTCATTCACTTTACATAACATGCAAGTTTGTGAAATATGTAAGAAAATAACAATTTTACAAGAGAAAATACTTCATTGGAATTAGCTCAACACATGAATCCTGTAATAAAATCTCTTTATTACTCAGTCTAGTCTACTAACTTGAAAATTGTGTACAATAACCCTTAGGTTTCAGATCAATACAAATATAGAAATGTCTAGCAATCCACCGCTAATAATTTGAATTATGAAGTATTTATCCAAAAATAATTTACAAAATATCCTAAACTGTCTTGGAAATTAATATAGGAAAATGAAATGTCTTCATTCAAGAAAATAGAGATAGATGTTCAATTGATGTATGCTATCCTTGTTTATTTGGTTGTGCTATCTTTATTATTTTTGTATTTTGTTGTTTATTCTCTTCCTTTCTATTGGTCTTCACAATGACTTTTCCTTTTACTTTGGCTTTTCAGCTGATACTCTTTACCCTGATACTATTTCATCTGATTGACCTATAGATTTTCTTTGACTGCCCTATTTTCACTTTTACTATGCATTTTTACAGTAGGTCATTTAACTTTTCCCATGTGTCTACATCTCGTAATTGAATATTTATCATCCTCCTGTAGATTTCATCTGCTTCTGTGTACTTGGAAAAAGTGGGTTTGTTCACATAAGGTGTTTTACCTCATGCTGGAGGTAGAATAGGTTCTCAAAAGTTTGGTACAAAAACTTTCTTGTAGGCATCCCCTTGATAGAGGAATTATTGGCTTGATCTTTTGTCACCTCTCTGATTCTCCAGTTGTAGTCTTCCTGTGGCATCAATTTGTCATTTATCACCAAAGGATTTGGAAGACATTTTTGCCTTAAAATATCAAACTTTACCATGAACTTGTCTATAGTTAGTTGCATGTTTGGCATTTGTCTTCAAGGTTCATCATTAAATTCCTCTTGGTGAGCCCCTTTTTCACCTCTAGTATGGTTCCGGTCCTGTCAGGTATGTCTAGCTCCTACAATTCATATTTTTTTTTAGAGTTAAGGAAGTGGATTAATTTGGTGGCTTCTTGAGGCATATCTCCAAGTTCATCCTTAACCCTCTCAATTGCTTCTGTAGCCTCTTTGACCGGGTCATTTTGTTCAAATATGACTTGTATAGATGGCCAAATATCATTGACAGAGTTAATGATATTGGCCCATAGTTGTTCTTTAGCTTGGCCAAGTGGCTCCTTTAATGTCAATTTTTTCCCAAGCTCTTCATTCTTTTAGTCAACCTAGTTGACTTTTGAACTTCATCCTTGTGCATAATTTGGGTAATTTACTTCTCATCCTCGAAACTCCTTAACTTTTCTTTGAGTCTATTTATCTTAGAGGTCTTAATTAACATGTCCTCCATTGCTTTTACCAATTTTCTTGCCTCATCACTTGACTAAGCTGTTGTTGTTGTCAAACCTGTTGCTGACGTAGATGTTGTTGCAACTTGAGGTGTTGTAGCCAGTGGATCTATAGGATCTAATGACACTGCCAAGGTGGATGGTACTACTGTAGTGACTATTGGAATGGTAGTGGTAGTGGTAGTCTCAAGGATGGCTCATTTCAGTTGTATTAAGCTGTGCAACTCCTTCCCCATTTCTTTCAATTGGTCATTAAGTTGTAAAACAAGGTCCATCATTTCCTCCTACTATGTTTGGCTCTCAATGACCTCCTTGGTCTTTGGATGTTTTAAATGAGGCAGCTTCAATTTTTTTTTGAGAGGAGAAATATCCTCATTTTTCTTCTTTATCAATTGCTCGGTAGCCTTGACATCATCAGGATCATGTCCAAGCTTAATCCCCAAGTCCTCTAGTGACTTGATTCTATTGTCCTTGACCTATGAGGAAGCCTTTTCTAGTTTGTATTGTGCAGTGATATTATCCAATGAACCTTGAATTTTGTGCACAGTCACAGATTTATTTGTCATGGTGGAATAGATCATCTCACTTGCCTATTTGTGAGACTCAATTTGGTCAATGGGATGAACATCCATGGACAAACATAAAAGTGTGTTTTCTTATATTCTATTGATCATATTGGCTATTGGACTGTAGGTTGCATTTATGTCATTTGCATCTTCACAGTCTTAGTGTCAAAGGAAGACATTAGCCTATTTTGATTGGCAAGTGTTTGCTTGAAGTACTGGGCATAAGTCTCAGCCTTCAATGTCTCATTCCTCATCTTAATTTCTTTGTACCACTCTTTATTATCTTCCTCCTTATCCACAAGCCTGGTGGATGAAGAGACTTCATTTTTGAGTTGTTTCTCAATAAGTTGGGTGTTTGGGGTAGAAGGCTGGAGTGTCTCTTCTGAAGCTGCTAGGCCTTTTCTCCTTCCAACCATTGTTTCGGTGTCAGTGATTTCCACTATGTCAATGGTATCTTCTTGTTCAATTACATGATTAATCTTGGGCTTCTTCCTATAACTGATATCAAATTGTTCAACTGTAGTATCCATTGTTAAACTAGAACCTTCTTCCCTGGTTATTTTCACATTCCTATCTTGATTTGCTGGAGTTTGTAAGATAGGAATAATATTCATTTGTACTTCTAGGGTTGGAACCTGTGGAAAGGAACTAGTATCAATTTTCTTTGCCACATCTATTAATGTATTCTCCACATCTACTACAGTATTATCCATATCTATCAAAGTGTTTTTCAACCATTCTCATTGCTTGGAAAATATCTCAATGTCTGGCATGGGATGATGTATGAAAGGACCCATTTTGACTTTGAGTCTTAGTTTATTTATGACTCCATAAGTGTCATATCACATAAAACTACTCTTGAAATTCTTCTTTTGCAAAATATTATCAGCCTCTGGTCCAGCTTCCCTATTATTGCAAATAAAGGGGCCCAATTGGTTTTCACTTTGAACTGGGTCTTCTTCCTAGCTGATAGGAAATTGACTTCATTAGAGTTTATAATATGCCTAAAGTATTCTAATGCAAATATCCTCATGAGGAGGTATTTGGGCAGTTTGTAGGGAGCTATTTGGCATCCATATATCCTTATATTTGTGTGATCCTGGTATAAATACCAGTCTCCCACTTTATTGTTCTTTGTCAATTGTAAAACCCTTTTAATTTCCAGACTGATCCTGGGATGATATCTACTAGTTAGCATGTTTATAGTAGGATGCACAAATGAATCAATGAAGTCTTTATAGGAAAAATAGTGGAGTACTCTAAGATAAATGGTGTCTAATAGACGACTGATCTTGGATTGCATTTGGTCTCTAATTTCTGAATGTTGATTAGAAATTTGTCTTACTGGTAATATAGGAACATGTGAAACAAAACTGAAGATTATATGAAGACTCTCTCATTTGGTAGTCTGATAAACTTCTCATGGATTTGGTCTGCTATAAATTGAGCATAGTTGTAAATGGTAGCAAGAGGCTTTCTTGGAAAAAATATAGAAAGGAAAGCAAGGAAAACCTCATCCACTTGTTCATCTGTGGTGTACCTTAGAATACAAGAGATCATGGTTATAATTTGTTTACCTTTCTTAGAAAAAATGGTGGCATCATATGGAGGACTTTCTATTGGATTATGAGACTCCTTTATGATGAAGGTTTGAAAACACTAAGCCTTCTTCGGAATGTCTAGGTTTATGTAGAGCTTGAGTAAACCTTCAATGGAAAGTGGGGTTTGATTTGGGCTTGACTGGATTTGCAGCATTTGATTAATGGATTCTACAGTGATGGTGCATAAAACTTATTGGTCAGGGGGGACTATGGCTTGTTGACTAGGAATGTAGCAATCTTGGCAGAAGTGGATGATTTCTACGAATGGATGTACCTATGGGAAAAAGTACTCGGGAAAATTGGACTCCCATATGTGAATATCAAAATTTTGGTTCAAAAACTTGTCTTTACTCCAATAGTGGAATTTTAGTAGTTAGGTAGGGGAAACATTTTCCTTGATTTGAAATTATCTGTGGGCTAATGCAAGGTGGTAAATATCCAGGTTAGGGGTTTGCATACGTCTTACATCCAGAGAGGTTTGGGAAGCCATGATTGGGTTTAATGAATTGAATTATGCTTTCAGTGGCTTCAGAAGTGAGTTTTAGAGGCTCTAGAACAGTGAGAGGGTAATTACAATCTATAAAAAAGGGTTTGGGATGTACAATAGGTTTCTCTTCAATTCAGGAAGGTTTTTCAGTTAATTGAATTAATTAACCATTCAATAATTACTGTGCATTTTTCAAATTCATAGGGCCGTTCTGGTTTTTCCAAGAATACCTGGAAATTGGTGATTTGGTGTGCAGGCGGGGTTTTCTGGTATCTGCATAATGTATTGAGGCTTTAATAGGGTATTTGTTGCTTCAATTTGGTGTCCACAGTGTCTTCAGGTGGCAAAAGGTGGTCAAATTGGTCGCATAGAGGTTCAGGGTATCACAAATCACTTAGCGGAGGTTTACATTGAAAATGAATGAAAGGAGTGAATTGGTGCCTTTTTGGTATTTTAACTGATAATGGTTACATTTTGGCACGGAATTTGGCCATTGCATAGTGGGAAGTTTTGCCCTTATTCAAGGAGGTGGTTTTGTGCGACATTGCACCGCTTTCGAATGGTGGGCGGTATTTTTTGCGAGCATGGGATATAACCTTTTCCTGCCACATAGCAGAATAGTGCCTAGCCAAAACCGTGAATATTGCATGCTCTCAAGCCATTAGCAGTCAGACGATGAATCCATGCGATATGGTTGTGCACCGTTGGATCTGTGGGTGGGAGATCAGAGGGATATCACACAGTTGAGTTGCATGGGTGGAGTCGGGATGTGATTTATAGGGCTTGGGGGTTTAATTAAAAAGAATTTGTAATTAATTAAAAGGTAATGAGGGGATTTAATATAAGAAACAGATTAATAAATGGTGGGACCATGGGTTATATGCCGGGGGTTTTAACTACACCAAGGGTTGGCGGGTTAAAAAGGTTGTCAGGGAATTTACAATGTGGGGGATTTTCAAAGGGGTACTATAGTAAAATTTAGGACAAAAGGTTTTTGTGTGTGTTTAAGGGGAAAAGAGGGAAATTAATAAGGGGGGAAGCGATATTTGTAATGGGGAATGGGTTTCACACTATGGAAAGGGGTTTTTGGAAGGGGGGATTATTTTTGAAGGGGAATGGCTAGGGAAATGTGTGGAAACCAAGGGGTAAAAGTCAAAATGAGGGGGAAGGGTATTTATAAATAATGAAGGGATTATGGGTGAAATTAGCAAATAAATATGTGGGGGTGTAATGAAATGAGGGGAAACTAGTACACAAGCTTAGTGAATATCATTGCTTTCTCACAATTCCTCTTACACATGAAAAAATAAGATTTAGCATGATGAATGTGCTTTTGACTTAGCAACCTTGTGAATTTTCAACATTTCTTCTACCTACCCTTTATCTACCCTAGCATTTTATCTTCATTTTAATGGGTGTATTTGAGCTTGCTGACCCTTCATTTCATTTTCTTTTGATAAGAAAACTATGTAATTCTAACCTAACAACTTCCAATGGCTCATATTAAATTGATGAGCTCATTCTTATTCTCTACCTAACTAATGATCTGCCAAGATTAAACAGTTTGGATTGATCTTTATTCTCTATCTATCAACATAAAAGTTAAAGTATGTATAGGTCAAGATTAAACTATTTGACCATAATGGATTGTGGGATTTTTGGCAAGTTGTACAAAATATTATTTTTCAAAGTAAAGTAAAAGGACTGGAATTTGAATTTTCACACTTTCCTGATCTATTTTTATCTCTTTTTGGGGTTCATATCTTCTACTTTTTTTTATCTTTTTCTTTCTTTTTTTCCTTTTATTATTCTTTTAGGACATACCCTCTTTACAATTTTAATTTTAATATGGGAGAACATTTTGTAGGAAGAAAAGGTATGTACAATATTACAAGACTAACCATAGCCAATTCAAAATTATGAATCATATTATTATAGGACCCTAACAGTGGCTACACATGGGGATGGCGTTTCCTGGTGAAATGTCAAGAAACTTAAGATTAGTAGCCTTTGAAACTTTGATTTTGGCTAGCTTGTAACTGCTCCTCTGTGTTTTTATTTATTCATACATATGATGGTACACCTTTCAAAGCTTAGGGCCTTCTCTTCAGGCTTCAACCTCAAAATATTACCATCTAATCCAATCTAAACTCTGCAATGTAAAATGAACTATTGTTAATCTGTAGATAAGGAATGCTTCAACATTCTACCATTAATTGGTTCTCCTGGTAGATCTGTTCCATTTAACTGTCTCAAGAAAAATGAAATATTACCTCTGTAACCATAAACGATATAAGGGCCTTGCCATGGGAAATCAAATTTTCCATGTTTACATTTCTCTTGTCTTCTAGAATCCAATTTAAGTACTTTGTGACCTATGTAAAAATTATCACCTTTGGTTTTCTTGTCAAAAATATTTTTGATTTTATCCTGGATCACTAATGATTTGACATAGACTTCTTCGCTGGTTTGCTGCAAGTGTATTCTCTAATTTATCCTCCTTTGGATGTCATTTGGTTCAACTTCCAATTCTTGAATCATTTTCATCAATGGTACTCCTAAATAGGATGGAAAAATAGCATCCATTCCATATACTAGCTGATAAGGAGATGTACCAATGGAATTTTTGGTAGTATATTTTTTTGCCCATAAGGCCTTAACAAACTTTTTGTTTTAGGTCTTCTTGTTGTCTTCTAGAAGTTTCTTGGTGATATTGACAAGGCTTTTGTTTGAGGATTCTACAAGTCCATTACCTTGAGGGTAATACAGTATGGAATGGCAGAGGGTAATGTGATATTTGTTACAAAACTCTATCATTTTCTTGGATTTAAAGGCATCTACATTATTCATAATGAGATTTTTGGGGCAGCCAAATCTAGAGAGGATATTGTTTTCAAGGAATGAGATGATGAAAAAGTTTGTGGCTTGTCTAGAAGGGATGGCTTCTATCCATTTGGTAAAGTAATCAGTGGCTGTCAAAATCCATTTATGATGCACTGAGGAGGATGGGTGAATTTCTTGAATGAAGTCTAAACTCCACTGCTGAAATGGAACTTTTGTGAATATGGGTTTGATAGGTAAAGGTAAGATCTTCCTTTTGCCCTGAAATATTTGGCACTTGTGACAGGAGGTCGCATATTTCTTGACATCTGCAAAAAGGGTGGGCCAGTAAAAACCTGCCCTTAAAACCTTATGAGAAGTTGGTTTCCAATATAGGTGTCCTCCACAATATCTTGCATGAAATTCTTGCATAACTTTGTCAACTTCATCTTTTAATAAACAATTTAATAGAATTCCACCATTATCTTTGCAAAATAAAGCATTATCTATGATACAATATTTCATTGATTTCATTTTCAAAAATCTAGCTTTAGTTCTAGATAAACTAGGAGAAACTTTTAAATGTAGTAAAACAAATATGATATCTGCATACCAAGGTGAATCTATAGAAGTTTCACTGACCAATGGAATCACCATCTCTTCCTTATCATCTAGGGCACCAATGAAATTTATATATAAGGCCTGACAGTTCGATTCAGCCATGAGTTTAGCTAAACCTTGGCGTTTGATAAGTTTTGTGGGATTTATTTTTGTGGGCATATTCCAAAATAGCAGCAATCCATTTGCTTCTCTTTCCTTCAGGTCCATCTTGTGTTAGAATGTCCTTTACTACTAAATTTGGAACAAAATAAATGATGTGTGAATACAAGATGTATACTCTGAAATCTTTAATAGCTTTTAATAAATCATGTGCTTGTTTTTCCATTATGTTGTACTTTAGTGTAGCATCTCTCAAAGATTTTCTTAAGAATGCAATAGGCTACTCGTATCCTTGATCACTATTTTGCAACAAGACTACTGCACTAATGTGTTTTGAAGCAAAAGAAAAAATTATAAAATCCTTTTTGAAATCAAGACTTATGAGGACTAGTGTTTTAGTTAGGGATTTTTTGATTTCCTCAAAAGAGTGTTTAGACTCTACGTTCCACTTAAGTGCTGAATCTTTCTTTAACATGTTACTTAGTTCTCTAATTAATTATGTTGAATTTGAAAGGAATCTCTCTAGAAAATTTATTTTGCCCAAAAATGACTATAATTCTTTGATGTTTCTAGGATGAGTGATGTTCATGACTACCTCTATTCGAGATGGATCTATTCTAATTCCATCTTTGGGTATTATGTGTCCGAAGAGTTTACCTTCTTCTAGACCAAAGAATGTCTTTTTGGGATTTAAGGAAATAAAAAATTTAATGAATTTAATGAAAACTCTTCTTAGGTGATCTAGATGTTAGCCCAAAATCTATATTCATTGCTCTTTGGAAGGTATCCCATGCATCCATTAGTCCAAAAGGAATCTTTAAATACATAAAAGTACCCCAAGGAGTGGTAAATGCGGTCTTTGCTTGATCCTCTGGTTGAACTAAGATTTGGTTGTATCCAGAGAATCCATCAAGTAATGAAATTCTGGATGATCCTACTACCCTTTGGAGAATGTGGTCCATTTTAGGGAGAGGGTAGTTATCTCTTAATGACACTTTGTTCAAGTTCCTGAAATAAACATAGAGTTTGATTTCTCCTGTCTTATTTCTAGTAGTGATCAAATTAGAGACCCAGTTTGAGTATCTAATTGGTGCTATGTTTTGTGCATCATACATTCTTTTTACTTCATTTTCAATTAATGGCATAAGAACTGGGTTAATTCTCCTAAGATTTTGTTTAAAGGGTTTATAATCTTCTTTGATAGGTATCTTATGTTGAATTATGTTGGTATCATAAGACTTAAGGCCTTCATAACTCTAGGCAAAGAAATCTTGAAACTCTTTGAACAGATTTATGTATTTCAATTTTTCATCTCGAGGCAATGCTTTGGATATTTTTATAAGCTTAGGTTTTTCTTCTATTCATATGTTACATTCTTCTATATCTTCTCTTAAAGGCTCAATGTTTGGTTTCCTAGCTACATCAATTGAATCAAACAAATGTTATAATGGGACTAATCCCTTGGGAAAAGAGTTATCTTTAAGGTTTAAAATTTTAGGATCATCATTCATTATTTCTTCTATTTCTAAGTTTTCTAAGTTTTCTACTTCTAATTTAGTGAATTTAGTGGGTGTACCAACATCTAAAGTATTTATATCTATTTCAATATCCATGATTTTATCTACTGTACAATCAATATCTATATTACAGTTTCGAAACTCTCCTTCAGTATTCATGAAATCATAAATTTGAGAATCTTGTGAAAAAATGTGCCAATATCTCAAATTGTCAGCTATGACAGGTCTGTGCTTTGCTTCTATAGTGTATTGGTGATTGGGTTGAAAAGGTAATTTGCAGGTACTATCAAAAGTGGCTAGACAGTGAGCTTGCATGTTTTGTTTCCTAGGAGTGGAAGAAAAATCAGTTTCAAGAAGGTCCTTAATCAAATCTAGGACAATATCTTTGTATTGGCTAAGTTTGGGATTATTCACAGAGTATTATCCTTTAATTTGTTTTATAATATTATGAATATCCCATGATAGAAACTCTCTTAGCTCCAAGTTTTCTAACAATTCGTAGTCCTAAGATTAAAGCTTCATATTCTTCCATGTTGTTTGTGCATTTAAAGTTTAATATAAACGCATGACCTTCAGAATTATTATTCTCCATGTTATGTGTCGAAATTCCTACACCTACTCCTAGTGTATTTATAGAACCATCAAAATCCAAATGCCATAGAGACTCACGAAATATGTTTTCACTATTAGCTGATTTGTGTTTTTCTTCTACAGCTGTGATTTCATTTTTTCCATTTTATGAATTGTACAAGATAAAAGAGTCCATATCATAATGCATGGAGTATATGGGGAAATTTTGTGGTTTTTCTGCACTACTCACCATGTATTTCATCAAGGTTTGTCTGTAAAGTTTTCTTGCCTAACCAAACACAGAGATGGTGGCATATGACATGTCTAACTATAGAGATCCCTGCAATTGTTCTCCCCATGAGCGAGATAACATCATTCCATACTTGGGTGGGATATCATCAACTACTATGTCCATGACAATACTCTTTGTTGGGCACTAGACTAGATTCACGCACAAATCTTTAATCAGGCCAAGGAATTTGAATTGGCTAGAATCAAAGGAAAAGAGGTCCTTCTATGGTCTAGTGATATCTAAGTTTAATCTCTCCATGATTTAATTTGGCATTAGGTTATGGGATGCCCCTGAATCTAGCATATCATTATGTAAGATTATGTCATGAACATTTAAGCTAATTTAGAATGGAGGGATACCCCCTTGCTGATGTGTGCCATTTACTTCTGGGCCAAATGATAACTCAAGTTGATCGTCACTAAGGTTTAAAACATCTTCTCCTTCCCCTATGTTTAGTGTTTGAATGATTTGTGTTTTATATGATTCAATTTTCACTAACTTTGTCAAAGGAACTGATATTTTTAATTGTCTATCTTAGTCTTAATGTTGAATGGAAATTGAGTTTTGCCTGATTTTGTGGGATCTTCGCGAGAAATTGTGGTCTGTGTAGTTTTATCTTCTTTATCAATAGTTGGCAATTCAGTTTGTGTACTAGTTTTTTTGTTTTGGATTCTCTTATTTTGGATAGTTTGACTAACAATTTCAGTTTGAGTTTCAACTAAAGTTATATCTACAATTTTAGGGCTGGAAGTCTCGTGAGTTCCTCTAGGGAGAATTTGTAGCACTTTGTTCACAGGAGATTTTGTTATTTTTTTAGTTTGTATTTGGACTAATTTCTTAGTGGGAATTTTATTATTCTTTTTCCTTCTAAGGCTCTACTGTTTGTGAAATTCATATATAGTAGATTCATAGCCTTGTTTGAAGTCAAAGGACTCTCTAGATTCTAATTGTAATTGTTGTAGCATGTACAATTCCTGTTCTTCCTCAGTAAGAAAAACACCATCTTCATTTTTAATTCCTAATAGATTTATCTGGGTATCCTCCTCTTCTTTATGGTTTTGTGCACCCTCGGCATAGTTTTCTTGAAAAGGAGGTCTAATTTGTTGATTTGGTATATCATTTTTTCCAGTGTTAGCATTCTTCCTAAAGTTGGGGTTTCTAATTGGGGGTGGATGTTGATTTTCCCACTGGGTTTTTATTTCCATTTTTTCTAACCTATCCATTATCCTTTCTACAATCTTAGCTAAACTATCTATTTTACCATTTGAAGTGGAAGTTTCCTCTTTAATAACAACTCTTTCTTCATTTCCCATTCTAGCTTTTTTAGCTAATAAATTGGCTTCTACACTAACAACATTACTTTGCATCTGTTACAATGTTCCAAGGTTTCTTTCCCTTAACTAGTATGACATATTAGTGTCAAAACCATCAGGGAATTTGATCAATGCTAGGTCTGGTGGAGGTTTAATATTAGCAGGGATTGCATTTTAGATGTTATTGAACCTAGTACAATAATCATGAATTGATTCATTAGGAGCTCTTCTAATGTTATCATATTCAAATAGTATTTGCAGAGGGTTTTTCTTTCTCTCCCATCTATCCAAAAAAAATATATGAAAAGCAACTAAATCTGCAATATGATTAGCAGGTAAACCTTTGAACCATTTCTTAACATCCCCTGTTAATGTTTGGGTGAACAATCTCATTTGTATTTCAGACTCATCAATTTCATGCAATTCAAAATAGTCAGTCATTTTACTCACATGTTGTTGGGTAATATACTTACCAGTAGCATGAAAAAGAAATATTTTTCTTTGATAATCTTAGCGCATGGCATGTAGTTGGGCTGGTAAAACCAAAGTTGCATACCTATCTGCCATGGTTGAGATTTTGGTTTGACTAGGCAGAAAGGTAGTTGTTCTTGAAGAAGGACATGAGATGGCTACAGATGAACTAGATGAGCTTAAGATGTTTGATTGAATAGGAAGTTGAGGAATAACTCGTTTAATGGAATGAACTGTGGTGGATATTATAGGTGAGGTGGTACTAACTGAAGCTATATTTACAGTATTTGAAGATTCTATAGAAATTTCAGGGGTAGCAGTAGTTAAGGCATCTAATTCAACTGATTGTTGAAGATAGGCCTCGTCTATATGCTTGATTATGGTAGAGTTTAAAGCTTCTAGTTCATCAAAAGTATAAAACACATGTTGATCTAAAATTGGATGTATAGGCTCCCTTTTTTACTCAATTAATTGAATGAAATTAGTGTCTATTACAGTCTCATGAATTGAGTTTTCTGATTTGGTTCTAAACAATGAAAGCTCAAATGAAAAATCAAACGGAATATCCTCTAAAGTTGATATTTCCTTAGGGAGTGAATTTTCTTTAATTAACTGACTACTATTTCCTTGGGTTTCTACCTTTTTTTATTTTCTTAAAATTTTGTCGGGATCATCTACTATTGTAGCATGGTTTGGATCTAGATTTTCCCTGGTATAGTGTGTTCTTTTGGGACCGAGAGTTTTAATTTTTTAATTCTTTAATGAAACTTTTTTAACAACTCTAAAATGACCTTAAGGTGCAAAAGTTGAGATTTAATATTTCCTTAATGTTTTATTTAAACTGAGGAATGGTCCCCATTATGGTCATCAATACGTTATCACTCCAAAATTTCTCTAGAGTTGTTGTGAAAGAAATGATAGAGGTAACCACAAACCTACTTTGGAGATTAGGATCTAGCTTTCCCAATGCTCAGAGAGGGCTCTCTCTTTATGATTTAACTTTGTTTAGTTAATTGATTTTAGGCTAGTTATGATTGTACTTGAGTTTTGATTTTGATTTGGTGGTGGGATAACTTCCTTAGATGGATAGAGGGATGTCTTTTATGATTGGACTATGGGGTCAAATGTCAAGCAAAAAGACTGGATTAAGTTCTAAAAATAGTGATTACAAGGAAAGCTACCTGAGTAAATTTAGATCTTAAGGCTGGATGGTGAAGTGGTTTCAATCGGATCAAGGGAGAAATTAAGGGTTCCTTAAACCATATTATGAAGGAAGTGAAAGAGGTCAACTTGGATGGGAGAGCAATTAAGTATTCTCAAATTCAGATATCAGAAGAAAACAATAAAATGATTAACTCTTCAAGATAGAGTGTACTTAAACAAATTCTGTAATATGATTACAGTTAATTCATTCACTTTAGATAGCATGAAAGTTTGTGAAATACATAAGAAAATAATGATTTTCCAAGATAAAATACTTCATTGGAAGTAGCTCAACACCTGAATCATGTAATGCAATCTCTTTATTACTCAGTCCATTCTGTTGATTTGAAATGTTTGTTACAATAACCATCAGGTTCCGGATCAATACAACTATAAAAATGTATAGAAATCCACCTCTAATATTTCGAATTATGAAGTATTTATACAAAAATAGTTTACAAAATATCCCAAACTACCTTGGGAATTAATCGAGGAAAAACGAAATATCTTGATGCAAGAAGATAGAGACTAATGTTCAACTTCTGTATGTTGTCCATGTTTATTTGGTTGTGCTGTCTTTATGCTTTTGATCTTTTGTTGTTTATTCTCGGCCTTGTTGTTGGTCTTCACGCTGACTATTCCTTTTACTTTGGCTTTTCAACTGATACTCTTTACCTTGATACTCTTTCATTTGATTGACCTGTAGTTTTTTTTTTATTGCGTTATTTTCACTTTTACTGTGCATTTTTACAGTAGGTCATTTAACGCTTCCCATGTGTCTGCATTTGGTAATTGAATATTTATCATCCTCCTGTAGATTTCATCTACTTCTATGTACTTGGAAAAAGTGGGGCTGTACACAAAAAGGTGTTTTACCTCATGCTGGAGGTAGAACATGGTTCTCAAAAGTTCGGTACATAATATTTCCTGTGGGCATCCCCTTCATAGAGGAATTATTGTCTTGATATTTTTCCACTTCTCTGATTCTCCTATTATACTCTTCCCATGGCATCAATTTGTCATTTATCACCAAAGAATTTGGCAAACCTTTCTGCCTTAAAATATCAAAATTTACCATGAACCTATCTATAGCCAGCTGCATGGTTTGGCATTTGTCTTCAGCGTTCATCATTAAATTCCTCTTGGTGAGCACCTTTATCACCTCTATTATGGTTCATGTCCTGTCAGGTATGTTCAGCTCCTACAATTCATATTTGTTTTTAGAGTTAAGTAAGTGGATTAATCTAGTGGCTTCTTTAGGCATATCTCCACGTTTAGCCTTAACCTTGTGAATTGCTTCTATAGCCTTTTTGACCAAGTTATTTTGTTTAGAGATGACTTGTATAGATGGCCAAATATCATTGACATAGTCAATGATATAGGCCCATAGTCATTCTTTATCTTGGACATATGGTTCCTTTAACATCAATTATTTTTCCAAGCTCTTAATGCTTTCAGTCAACTTGGTTGACTTTTGAACTTCATCCTTGTGCATAATTTGAGAAATTTTCTTCTGATTACTATTCTTTGAGTGTATTTATCTCAAAGATATTAATGGGCATGCCCTCCATTTCTTTGAACAATTTTCTTGCCTCATCACTTGACTGAGCTTTTTCTGTTGTCGAACATGTTGCTGATGTAGATGTTGTTGCAGCTTGAAGTTTTGTAGCGAGTGGAGTTGTAGCAGCCAATTAAGCTGCCAAGGTGGATGGTAATGTTGTAGTGACTGTTGGAATGGCAGTGGCAGTGGAAGTCTCATGGTTGGATTATTTCAGATGTATTAAGCCGTCCAACTCCTTCTCCATTTCTTTCAATTGGTCATTAAATTGTAAGGACCTCCTTGGTATGTGGATGTTCTAAAAGATGTAGCTTCAATTTTTTTTGGAGAGCAGCAATATCCTCATTTTTCTTCTTTATCAATTTCTCGGTAGCCTTGACATCATTGGGATCATTTCCAAGCTCAATCACCAAGTCTTGTAGTGACTTGATTCTATTGTCCTTGGACTGTGAGGAGGCCTTTTCTAGTTTGTATTATGCAGTGAT
Organism: Pinus taeda; assembly: GCA_000404065.3. Lineage (NCBI taxonomy): Eukaryota > Viridiplantae > Streptophyta > Pinopsida > Pinales > Pinaceae > Pinus > Pinus taeda. The sequence continues at coordinate 77,329 of APFE031261311.1, forward strand.
ATTATCCAATGAACCTTGAAGTTTGTGCATAGTCATAGCTTTATTTGTCATAGTGGAATAGATCATCTCACCTTCCTATTTGTGAAACACAATTTGTTCAATGGGGTCAACATCCCTGGCCAAAACTTCAAAGTCTATTTTATTATAGTCTATTTATGATCTTGGCTGTTGGACTGTAGGTTACATGAATGTCATTTGTATCCTCCTAGTCTTAATGTCGAAGGCTCACATTAACCTATTTTGATTGGCAAATGTTTGATTGAAGTACTGGGCATAAGTCTCAGCCTTCAATGTCTCATTCCTCAACTTAGTTTCCTTGTACCTCTCTTTAATATCTTTCCCTTTATCCACAGGCCTGGTGGATGAAGAGACTTCAATGCTGAGTTGTTTCTCAATAAGTTGGGTGTTTGAGGTAAAAACCTAGTGTGTTTCTTCTGAAGCTGCTAGGCCTTTTCTCCTTATAACCATTATTTCAGTGTCAGTTATTTCCATTGTGTCAATGGTGTCTTCTTGTTCAATTACAGGATTAAGCTTGGTCCTCTTCCTGTAATTGATCTCAAATTGTTCATCTGTAGTATCCATTGCTGAACTAGAACCTTCTTCCCTCGTTCTTTTCACATTCTTGTCTTGATTTGCAGGAGTTTGTAGGATGGGAGTAATATTCATCTATTCCTCTAGGGTTGGAACTTGTAGAAAGGAACTAGTATCAATTTTCTTTTCCACATCTATTAATGTATTCTCCACATATACTACAGTATAGTCCATATCTAACAAAGTGTTTTCCGACCATTCTGACTAGTTGGAAAATCTCTCAATGTCTGAAATGTCATGATGTATGAAAGGACCCAATTTGACTTTGAGCCTCAGTTTATTTATGACTCCATGAGGGTTATATTTCCACATAAAACTATTCTTGAAATTAATTTGTTGTAAAATATTATCAGCCTCTAGTCCCACTTCCCTATTATTACAAATAAAGGGGCCCAATTGGTTTTTCACTTTGAACTGGGTATTCTTCATAGCTGATAGGAAATTGAATTCATGAGAGTTTGTAATCTTCCTAAAGTATTCTAATGCAAATATCCTCATGTGGAAATATTTGGGTACTTTGTAGGGATCTAGTTGACATCCATCTATCCTTATCTCTGTGTGGTCCTGGTATAAATACCAGTCTCCTACTTTACTGTTCTTTTCCAACTATAAAACCCCTTTAATTTTCAAACTGATCCTGCGCTGATAGCTACAGGTTAGCATGTTTATAACAGGATGCACAAATGAATCAATGAAGTCTTTATAGGAAAAATAGTGGAGTATTCTTGGATCAATGGTGTCTAATAGACGATTGATCTTGGATTGACTTTGGTGTCTAATTTCTGAATGTTGACTCGAAATTTGTCTAACTAGTAATATAGGAACATGTGAAACAAAACTGAAGAGTATTTGAAGACTCTTTCATTTGGTAGTCACATAAACTTCTCATAGATTTTGTCTGATATAAATTGAGCATAGTTGTAAATGGTAGTAGGAGGCTTACCTTAGCAAAATATAGAAAGGAAAGCAAGGACAACCTCATCCACATGTTCATTTATGGTGTACCCTAGAATGTAAGAGATCATGGTTATAGTTTGTCTGCCTCTCTCACAAAAAATGGTGGAAACATATGGAGGACTTTCTCTTGGAGTATGAGACTCCTTTATGATGAAGGTCTGAAAAATTTGAGCCTTCTTTGGAAGGTCTAGGTTTTTGTAGAGTTCGAGTAAACCTTAAATTGAAAGTGGGGTCTCATTTGGGCTTAGCTAGATTTTGAACATTTGATTAATGGATTATACAGTGATGGTGAATAAAACTTGTTGGTGAGGGGTGACTATGACTCTTTGATTGGGAATGTAGTAAGCTTGGAAAAAGTGGATGATTTATGGGAATGGGTGTACCTGTGGGAACAAGTACTTCAAAAAACTAGACTCCCATAGAACTATGTAAACTTTGAAATGGGAACTATAAAATCAAAATGGGAACTCTGGGCCAAAAACCCCAAAAAAACATCAAAAACAACGCTAGAAATGAAAAGTGTGTATACTGGAACGATGATTTTATTTCTTAGGGGTCAATTTTGAACATGTTTTAAAAATAGCAGTGACTACGAAATTTACTACGAAATTTTCATGCAAAATATAGCTTCAAAACAAAAGTGATGATACTGGAACAATGCTTTTTTTAGGGTCAATTTTCAAACTTTTAAAAAAATGCTAGTAAAACCGAAATTTTATGTGCCTGTTGTGGCCACCAATAACCCCCCTCCTTATGAAGTATTATTACTAATACTAAATAAGTGGGGACCCTCAGTAAAAATTAAAAAATTAGTTAGTATTACATTTTCTTTTTTAGATGAAACTTACAACATCATGGACTTAGGAAAATACCTTGAAAAATCTAAAAAACTTAAGTTTCATAATGAAGAAAATTAAATTCACTCCTTAAAGGATATCGCAACGCGCAAAGAATGATAGGATACACCTTCTAATGAGTTAAAATGACAAAAAGCGAGATTGCGACGCGAAACCTCATCGCATCGCATACACTAAAGAAACACTCACATTTAAGAAACTATAAAAATCACCGATATGCGATATCGCATATCGCACATCGCAAAAATCACATGAATCACACATAAGGATTACAACAATCTACGATATTGCGATATTGCGATATTGCGATATTGCGATACTGTCACACTGCGACACTGCGATACCACAATGTTATGATGCTGTGATATTGCGATACTGCGACCTTGCAATAAAAAAAAGCGCGATGATGTTGCGATTTGCGATACTGCGATTTGTGACATCGCAAAGCAAAATCGAGGGACCCCTCCATCGCAGTTGGTTCTGGCTCACTATTCGAGAAAATGTTTTAGCCCATAGTTGGTCATGTATTTTAATGTGAATTAATGAGTTATTGCCAGTTGTTAATGAAGTATGGTGTTGTGTTTTTCGAAGAAATAGCTCACGTAAGGTGGCATGTTTTGCATATCTTCGGCATTTAAACGTTTTCCTGTCATTAATCTTTGATCATTAATTACACCTCAATGAAAACTGTAGGAAAGAATAACGAAGCGTTATACAGGGTACTATGCAGAAAACTATGAGGAGGAAAGGCAGCACCCCAATGTACATTTCGGAAGGCACACCTAATCCACTCAAGGAAGAAAAAGAGCCGCAGAACTCTTCTGAGGCATCTATCACAGATTTCTCATATACAACCATGGTTGAATGGGTACTGAACGATGCTGATACCAGAAACAGAAAATTTAATTCTCAGGGTCAAGGGCTCACGGAATCACTATTTTTACAAATTTTGAGCTTTATACCAAATGAGAGAAAAATGCGCAAGAGGAAAAAACCGCATCACGGAAGCCCAGATCAAGAAACAGAGGCAGTTTCTGATGCGCGATTAGCGCTAATGACGCATCACTAGGAAAAATTGCTCGAAAAGGAAGGTCCCTAGTTACTCAGTCACCTGCGAGCCCCGAAAATTACAAGAAATCAGCGATAGAAACAAACTGGAAACAGAAGACTGAAGGAAAAGTAGAAGCATTCCAAGGGTTAACCAAGTTGAAGTGGGATTTTTACCAGGTATACATGGTAATGATACATCGTCATTGGATGATTCTCAAGTATATCATCAATTTTACTAAGAAGATAATGCCATCCCTTGTCGATTCTGTTTGCTTAACTCAACCAAAGATAGAAAACAGTGAGCCGACTCCACTCAGGAAAATACTGAATGCTTCTGACATTAAGGAGTAGATTTAGAAATAATTAGATAGTAGATTTAATTTTAGAAATAGCTTTGCTTAGAAAAAGGATGGTCATTTAAACCGAATCCTCAATTTCTGTAAATAATTTATTTAGTTAGTAGCATTTAAACCCTTCTCATGCATTTAGAAAAGGGTCTAGAAACTTATCAAAAACTTGTCCTCAGAACATGCACTTTTGCACCCTCAGAGGAGGTTTTGGTGAATGAATGGAACATGGTTTATTTAATATTTGAATTTGATATCTGCTACTGATTTTGCACTTCTGTACTCTTAGTGGATGTTAAATAAAGGAGAGATAAATCAATTGTTGCTTGAAGCTCATTAGTAGGATTAGTTATAAATGGTACTTTTATCTCTTAACCATTTCTGCTTATGCGTTAAAGTGATATTCAGTTTTCAGTTGTTTATATGTTACAACATGGATGTCTGAGTTATCATTTGGCACTTTTGTACAGTGATAACTATTTATTTATATTTAGTGTATGAATAACTCATTTATGCGATAATTTTTCACAACTGTTTCGTCTAACTTCTTATACGAAGTAGTTCATCTTTATCGAATTGTTTTCTTATGATAGCTGAATGATCTTTATTACCAATTATTGTTTGAAATCTTTTTAGATCGCATAGAAGAAAGATCACACCCCGGGTTAGCATAAATTTCGATCATTTTCTGTTTATTACAATACAATAGCATAGCATTAGATTAGATAGAAGTATTCCATTTAGAACAAAAACACCCATATTTCTCACACACACACTGAATTGGGAAACCGGTCCCATATCCCCAGTCGGACCCGCTATACCAAACGGATAAGGAGTTGCCAACCAAGGTTCGAACCGGGCGGGTATCCTCCTTTTTGTCGACTTGATTTTCAGGGCCTTCAACATATTTGGCGCTAGAAGGAGGGCCTGAACTATGAATGGCAAGTAAATCCAAATCAAAATACCATTCTGAGAGTAAATCGCCCTCACCATCTCCCAGACTTCTCCATTACACTTAAATCCAGAGTTATAAGTCGCTAGAGCATCATCTGCTGCTACAAATCCTAACATTTCAGAACAATCTGTTATTGAACCTCCTGAATTCGAATCTTTGATTCATAAAATTCAGTGATTTTCCATTTCCCCTCAAATATCTAATAAATCTCAGGGCAACATGACTTCGCAGTATAACCCTGCTCATCCCCTCACCAGACTAAAGAGTGAAAAGTTCGGTGTTCGGCCAACCGAACTACCTCTTCCCAAAAGGAAAAGAGCAAGGAAGTCACCTAAAGGGTCCGACAGCGAGACTCTTTCATCAACATCATCCATCTCAACCTCTCCACCGTGAAGTCAACCATCTACTTGTCCACCCCAGACCATTATCAATCCACCTAGTGGAATTCCTACAACTCCTCCTCAATCATCTGCGATCATGATCACCTCATCTTCTCAACCACAGGGATCATTTTCTGCAAATCCCCCTGTTAGCAGTTTAGCAATGGCCCAGTCTCCATGGAACAATCTTGGGGTAGTCTTAATGCCTGCACCCTTGAGTCAAATACCGGCCCATCCTGAGAAATGGCTGCCCAAGTTCAATCCTGAGGCAGGCATGCTAGCAGAAGAGCACATAAACAACTTTATGCTATCCATCAACCTCAACAGGGTTACTAATGAAGATGTTGTTGTCCGACTGTTTCCTTATACCCTATAAGGAACAGTTGGATCATGGTATTTCTCATTACCCTCTGGATCTATTACCAGTTGGGACATCTTCCAAGACCAATTTCTAACCAAGTTTGGTGACGACAGGTCTACAAAAACATTAATCAACGACCTATCCAAACTTAGGGAAAAATCTAGAGAACCGATCAAATATTTCAATCAACGTTTCAATAAAGTTCTAAACAAAATTCCTACTGCTTCCCAGCCTAGCGAGGAAGTGCGATGTGAATGGTATATCACTGCATTGCCATCGAACATAGAAATCTTCGTGGACAATGCTAATAAAACAACCCTAGCCGAAAACATGAAGGAAGCCATAGCAGTAGATAAACGTATAATAGCCTTAGAGAAGAAATCCATGATAGAAGAATGGATGTCTAAGAAGGTCACCTTCAAAGAAGAGTCCAAGAAGAAACAAGCAAAAGATCCATTCGATTTGGAGGGATTGCAAAAAGTTCTTAAGACCATGTTTAATGAAATGGTCGACATAAAAAAGAAAGTAGCAGAAACTTCTTCAAAAAGGCCCTACAAAGCTTTATAAAAGGCCCGTCAATGGATTCAAGGCCACCCAATGCTATAACAAGTGCTGAATTCGAGGAAGAGGAAATTGCCACTGAAGGGCAATTCGATGATGAAGAAGTTGTAGAATTACAAGGAATGTTGGATTTCATCCTCCCACAAGAGGAATATCAAGAAGTATTCCCAGTTAACACACGAAGTAGAAATTAGCTTTATCCTCTCCAAATTACCCCAAAACCAAAGAGCGCAAGCTCTGCAACAAAGGATAAAGTCGCAACAAAGAAAACGACATCTAAAGCGACTCAAACTAGCCCAGTCCAAACAGATTCAACTATTCCATCTAAAACATTGATCATTTGAGATGAAATGGAGTACAATATCATAGAAGATATGAAAAATACTAGGGCCAACATCACTCTGTATGAATTGAGCAAGCTAAAGCATCAAAAAAAGATAATGATGAAAGAATTACATGCTGTGCCAGTTGCACCTTTGCCTGCATAATTTCTCAGAACATGGGAAGGCCTCCAACTAATACGACTAACAAGATTGATCCAAACGATATCGCTTTTCTCCTTACTTATGAAATTTTTAACAAAAATGTACATAATTGTTCAGTGGATTCAGGTGCTTCATCGAATATTTTACCGAAGTGCATATGCACCAAATTAAACATTCAACCACAGAAATCCGTTGTTCGCATAGTTTAGCTGGATCGGTCACAAGTCGAATTCATCGATGAACTAAATCATGTAACCATAAGGCTGTCATCCAACCCGAAGGTATGTCAAGTGATTGACATTTTAGTGGCTGATATCCCTGAATTTTATGGCTTAATTCTTAGCAGGGATTGGTCAGAAAAACTACATGGATACTTTGCAACTGACTGGTCACACATCTGGTTTCCTTACAATGGTAAGCCACATCAAATAAAAGTTGAACGAGAATTACATCAGAAGTACATAGTAACGGAGTTAGAAGGGGAAAATGAACCAGTAGCATATAACAGTGGCATAATTGGCAATTACTCAGTGGATTCTTTTCTGGGCAATTTTAATGCTCATACGTCCCCATATTTAGAACATTCCGTTTTGTCCCAAGTCGAAAATTTTTCTCAAACGGATAGTTCAAAATGTATCAATTTTTTAGATAAACCTGTAAAAAAATCTTTGTTTTGGAAATTATATTTTGATGGTTCTAAATCTAACGAAGGAGCAGGAGCAGGATGCGTGCTAATTAGTCCAGAAGGAGACAAAATCATGTTAACATGTAGGATCAAATTTGATTGCACCAACAATACAACAGAATATGAGGCTTTAGTTCAAGGGTTGTACGAAGCAATCACGCTAGACATAAAGTACCTCCAAGTCTTCGGAGATTCTGAAATTGTAGTCAGAAAGGTACGGAATACTATACATTGCCTGTCAGGTCATTTAAAACACTGTCAATCTTTAGTTCAAGATCTGACTGAGCATTTTACAGCATTCAATATTTCATCAATTTCCAGACTCCAAAATGCAAGCGCTAACCTTTTAGCTAACGTAGCTTCTAAGCTCATTTCTTCAGAAGATTTTAGTCCAGATAGATTCTCAATAGAATTAATCTTTAGACCTTCTGTTCCTGACAACATCACAAATTGGAGAATATTCAACGATGATCCTGATATCGTAAATTTCTTTACTTCTGAAGGATCCTACTCCAACCAAATAATCGACGAAGATCAACATGATCGACAATTACAACAAGATAGCACTCACAATGATATACCTAAATCAATGGTCAAGTTAGAAGACCTGTACGATTTGAAAGATCGATTTAAAAGGTCTACCAATTCGAAGCTCCAAAGTTCGACCTTGAATTACGAATTGGTAAACCTAGGAACTGATGCCAAACTCCAAAACATAAATCTAGGCCTTGGCCTAGCCCCCGAAAAAAAGCTATCATATATTCATCTTTTGAGACAATACAGAAACATTTTTGCTTGGAATTATGATGAACTTAAAACATACGATACTTCTATCATCCAACATACTATTCCGATGATCGATAAAGAAAAACCTATCCAACAAAAATTGAGAAAGATTCATTCCAACTTAGAAAATCAGATAAAAACCAAACTCAATAAGCTATTGAAAGCCAAGATAATCTTTCCCGTCAGACATTCTAAATGGGTCTCCAATATGGTACATGTTAGAAAGAGAAATGGAGATATTAGGATTTTTATTAACTTTCGGAATCTTAACAAAGCCTGTCAAAAAGGAAAGTTTCCCTTACCACCTATGGAGCAGATATTACAGGTAGTAGCAGGCTCAGAATTAATGTCTTTCTTGGATGTATTTTCAGGATACAATCAAGTTTTGATACATACTGATGATCAATTAAAGACCACATTCATAACTAAATGGGGCACATATGCATATAGAAAGATGCCATTTGGTTTGACTAATGTTGGTGCCACATTCCAGAGAGCCATGGACATTGCATTTAAAGGTTTAGTCAATAAATCTGTAGTAATTTATATGGATGATATAACCGTGTACTCCAAGAAACGAGGCGACCATCTCAAAGACTTGAAACAAATCTTCCAACGATGTTTAAAGTACAGAATTTCACTTAACCCAAAGAAATCTTTTTTCACATTAAGTGAAGGGAAACTTCTAGGATTCATAGTGTCAAAATCTGGAATTCACATCAACTCTGACAGAATCAAAGAAATGTCTGAAATATCCCTACCTCATAACAAAAATTCCATGCAATCTTTCCTTGGTCAAATCAATTTTGTAAAGAGATTTGTTCTAGATTTTTCACGAATCGTATCTCCTTTACAAACCATGATAAAAAATAACTCTGATTTGAAATGGGGCCAAGATGAACATGAAGCGTTTAGCCTGATCAAACAGGCTATTATTAATGCTCCATCTTTAGCAACTCCGAATTTTTCAGAGCCTTTTATTTTATACACATTTGCCTCAGATAGGTCATATGCTGCGATACTTACTCAAACGAATCAAGAAAAGGCAGAAGCACCAATTGCTTTCTTCAGTTCAAATTTGCACGGTGCCGAAATAAATTACTCAGATGTGGAGAAATAGGCTTATGCTGTTTTCAAAGAAATCAAATACTTCAGACCTTTTCTACTCAAAACCCATACCAAAATTATAGTACCGTTTCCAACGGTAAGGAATCTTCTAGTACAAAAGGATGTGGGTGAGAAGAGGGCCAACTGGGTAACTGCCTTACAAGAATATGACATAGAAATTAAACTAGAAAACATTGTAAGAGGTCAAGGATTTTGCAAAATGCTGCCTGGAGCGTCGCAAATTTCTGAAATCCCATTTGTAGAGGTACAAGTGTGCGAGGTAAGCCTAAATGACGAAGAGTCATTATATGTTGATATCATTTATTATCTTAAGAATGGATATGCTCCTTCATACCTCGATTACACTAAGAAAAGAGCTCCAATATTAAAAGCCAAACAATATCAGCTCATAAATGATATTCTTTTTGGAATGAATTATGATTCTGTTCTCCTTAGATGTCTTGATAAATCAGAAGCTGATAAAGTTTTGCAGGAACTCCACAATGGGCCAGTAGGTGGACACTACGCTGGAGATGCTACTGCACATAAAATCTTGCGTGCAGGATATTACTGGCCCACGTTATTCAAAGATTTTCACAGTTATGTGAGGAAATGTCAAGTCTGCCAAACTACTGCTGGGAAACAAAAGAAGCCATCGTTACCAATACAACCAGTTAACATCGAACAACCTTTCAGTCAGTGGGGATTGGACATAATAGGTGAGATCGTTCCTCACTCTTCCAAGCATCATAGATATATCCTTACAACAACAGATTATTTTACTAAGTGGGTAGAAGCAGTTCCACTCAAGACAGCTAATGCTGAAAATATCATTGA
>APFE031261311.1:95372-116238 GCA_000404065.3 Pinus taeda
ATGAACGTTTCAACTAAAAAAATAATAAAATGTAAGAATTTTACTATTCGCACTACTTTCATATAATATATACATAGTTAATTTTGGAATGTTTTATTTGTGATTTACTTTTTTAACACTAGAATGTTAATGCATACCCTTTTAGAATGTGAGGGGCGGTGGGTGAGGGAGGGGGCGTGGGCGGTTGGAAGGTTGGTCGCGAGGCAACCGAGTGAAGGGGCGGCGTTGGAGGGGCAATTCTGATCATACAAATAAAAAAATTATGATATATTTTCATTGTTAATTTAAGTTAATATGTTTTTATTATTTATTGATTTATGTGTTTCTCTTTTTTAGGAAAATGGCATCAAAGAAAATTTCAGTGAATCTTTCTGGTCCAAAGACTCTTAAAGGTGTATCTTCAAGAAACATTGGTGAATGGACTCCACCTAAGCTCATGGCTACAAATATTTCAAGTGCCTCAAGTGATAAGAAGATGATTTCAGATTGGAAGAATTCAAAAGAGGTGAAATTTTCATCAAGAATTTGGTATGTGAAAGAAAGAAAAAGCACAAATGTGAATATATATATATATATATATATATATATATATATTGATATACCGAATAATAATGTAATTTTTGAGGTGATGGGAAGAGTCATAGATATGTTTTCATTACCGGACATTGAAGTTGCTTACATACTTACAAAAGCTCCAAAGTCACATGAAAGGGTTAAATACCGACTATCATATTCATTGTATGACACAAGAGAGGTACCTACAAAGTTGTGTAAACAAATCGTAAATGAGATGACACAAAACATCATAAGTATTTTTATTTATATTTGTATTTTGCGTTCTTGAAAGTGTCTCGCTATATTTTTTAACTTTGTTTTTTATTGACATATGATATTTTGTTTGGCAGAATTTTGTTAAAAGTTGTTCAATTAGGTTGGGAGGCATTCATTTCATAGAGCATGATATCATGAAAGTTGTCAATAGTTTTTACTTAGTGTCAGAAGAAGATATGGAAAACAAGAAAAATGTAGTAATTGATAACGCTACAAAACTACATCCAAAGAATCAGAAAAAAAGGCCTCTAGTGGATAAATCTAGCTAGGGTAAACAAGTTACTTTTGAGGACGATGAAGTTGAAATTGACAGTGAAGCATACGTTGCCATTACTGAAGATGACATTGGAACTGAGAAGAGCCATAAAAGACCAAAAGTAACAATGCCCAAGAATAAATCTGTTGGGAATGTTATGACCAAGAAAAGTATAGTTGAAGATTTTGTAGCAGTCATTACTAGTAGTCAAGAACCTAGTGAAAATTCGAAAGAAAGCAGAGAAATCATTACACCAGGAGCTGATTTAGAGGATGGCATTATCAAAACAAAAAAAAATGCCATTCGAGAGAATTTGACAAAGAGAAACTTAATTGATGGTGGTCATACATTTCAGCTTAATGTCAGGCAAACCTATAAAGCAAGTGAAGGACAATGTCAATATCAAGTTAGAAAGCCACATCATCTGCATGTTCACAACTTGAAGACATTGATGAGGTACAATCCATATGCTCATGTGGTTAGTTACATGCTCTTGTTGATCCACTTCAAGTTCCCAACAAAGAATCATTTGATAAGTAAAAATGTTTTGAATACAATTATTGTGTGCTTAGGGGGAACCATTATGTAGAAGCTCAAAGACAATTGATGCAAGAATATCCTAATAACCCATGTTTTGAAAAAATGAAATATATCATTTATGCTGGTTTATCAGATATAGAAGAAAAGTTAGTGGCATGGGATCATAATTCAGATAATGAATATAGGATGTCTATGACTTTCATCCGAAGGGTTAGATTTATTCATAGTGAATTTGAAGAAAAATGTGGTGGGGATAGGATAAATGTTGCTGCAGATTTCGGAAAGGAATGTTGTATGGAAATAGGCTATCAAATTGAAGATAAAACCAATTCAAAAGGTGGAAAAGAGAATAAAAAAAGTGATTTATTCAGAGGTGTTGATAACATTTTCCAATTGGCATTTAGAACTGGAGATGTTTGGAAGTTGATTGATGATATTTTTAACATGTGGGAAGACATTGCCATTAAAAACTAGAGGGTCAAAAAGTTTAAGCCATTGATATGTGGCAACAGTAAATCAGCTCTTGAAATGAAGCAACTTCCAGACGATATGACTATGACACCTTGGAGGGCGATGCAAAGAGTGAAAGATGAAAAAATTGTCAAAACAATATTATCTTGTGTGAGGTCAGTGGAATTATCATTGGAGAAAATGTCTGAAGAATTTCAAAAGTAAGTTTGTTGAATTATTTTTATTTATTTCTAGATTATAATTATATTTTAAATAAAACATGTTGTTCTTGGTAGTATTTGTTATACATATCGTTATATTAACTTTTTGTTACTTTATCTATGCAGTCACAAAGTTTACACGAAAATTCAAGAACAAATGGTTAGATTGTTGAATGAAGATAGTTGGGATGATGTTGTATGCAACTATCTAGATTCAAGTTTTACATCAACATTAAAAGCTTTTTATCTTGCATTCAAAAAGGTATCTTCATTTATACATTCAATTTTATTCACTTGTATACTATTTTTAATTTATAACTTACACATATATTTTTTTATTTTATAAAAGATGAGGAAGGATGATAATGGAGCGCCAGATAGTTTCAAAACCTTTATTGAAAAAATAAAGATCGAAATACTGACGAAGAAACGTATTAAGAATGTTCAACTTTATCCAACTCTTAATCATTTCATTTGGAATGAGCTAGACACTATTCAATATCAAGTAATACAAAGCGACTGTGAAGACATTGCTAAACTCATACCTAAAAGGGATTGTGCCCTAGTCATTCCATATATTCCCCATGGTTTCAATATTCCAAACATTGACTATGATAGTGACCTTTATACTTATCAAGATCTTAGTAAAGTGGTTGCGGGATTTGTAGAAGTCACGTCGTCACCATTATGGATATTTGTGACATTTCATTCAGACACACAATTGGCAATGATATTGTCAAGTTTCAAGGGGAAAACAAATTCAAGGATGCAACTTACATGGTAAGATGTTTAAAATTTATATTTGATTAATGTTGAAAAATTTATTTATGTACAAGTTAATTGAACTTTTACTATTTCATGTTACAGGAAAAAGTCAAATGTTCTTAACAATAAAGATCAACAATTTATAAATGATTGTGAGTTCATTCATATTGATAGTTGGGCAAACGATGATAGCCATATGTCTATGATTTTTAATCGGGTAGACGAAAAGAGTCATAGCCAAATATTGAATTATGATGCTATTGTGAGAAAACTAACATATGAAGAAAAAGAAGCAAAAGGATAGATAGTTAACATTTATCAAAAACCACAATTATTTATTAACTATCTTATAGACATTTGTTCAGATGAAGGAGATTGGGTTCTAGATTTATTTTCTGGATCAGGTAAGTTTTATTATATGGAATTGAATTTTAATATGTTATTTTTTAATTAATATGTAATTGTATTAATTTAGTTCATTATTTATTTTGTGCTTGATAATTAGGTACAACACTAGCCTGTTGCCTTCAAAGGGGAAGAAATTACATTGCAATTGAAAAAGATCCAGTACAATGCAATTTCATTTAGCAAAGAATTAATGCTCTTCAATTTCTTCCAGATGCAATGCAAGAAATTGGGTTGAAGGGGACTTCAGTGAATCACGTGTGGCAAAAAAGGCAAAGCAACCCCAACCACCATTACATGGAATGTTTGGAAAGACATACATTGGGAGATTCATAGACATCAAAGATCCATTAGAAGAGGAAAATGAGCAAAAGGAAACAGAAAATATTGTGGAAGAAGACAATGATGAAACTATAGAAGACGAAAAGTTTGGATTATATGACATTGTTGATTAAATTTAAGTTATGCTCGTAAATCAAGCTTTGCAATGTTTTGACTTTGACATTTTATGAGAAGAATAAACACTTAATTAGGGTTGTTATACGTTCAATATTTGTAATATGTGATTTTCACATTGATTTTTAAGTTAATCATTATTTTTTGAAACAAAAAGTGATTATTATTATTTTTTGACATGAAATTCGTAGAAAAAACTATTATTTACCCATTTTTAGTTAAAATTATCATATAAAAATTTTGATTTTGACATGTCAATTCTAGCAAACAATTATCAAAATGTGTAGTTTTTTAGTTATATTTATGTTAAAAATGGTTATTTTTATGTCTATTGTTAAAAAATATATTTTTTTAGAAACAATTATTTCATGTGGATTGAAAAATTAATTAAGGATGTATAAATATGTAGCATATCGAAAATTCTAAATATCGACCTTCTAATTTAATAATGTAAAATAATAAAAACCTCACTAAAAAAAATTAAAATCAAAATAAAAAACAAAAAAATATGAAGAAAACAACCACTTCAAAAATTATCAAATTTACAAAATAATTATTTACGTTTTATACATTAAAAAATTTAAAGCCAAAAAACAGGTCTTTTAAAAAAATGGTGTGATGCAAAATACTCACTTTTTTAAATCAGCATGAAAATCACTACCATTATAAAACGTAATGTACATAAAAAAAATTAAAGTGCCAAAAACTATGCTCTAAAAAAAACATGTGTGTTCTGCATCACCCCTTTCCAAAATCAGGTCACTTTTTTGCTATCTCTACGAAACGAGTAACAGTATGAGTTCCCGTTTCAAATTTTACATTGATATAGGTGAATGTCATCATTTTAGTTCAAAAACATATATTTACTCCAACAATGGAGTTTTAGTAGGTAGGTAGGGAAATAATGTCCTTGATTTGAAATTCTTTGTCAGTTAATGCAAGGTAGTCAATATCCAGGTGAGGTGTTTGCAGAGGTTTTACATCCAGAGAGGTTTGGGAAGCCATGTTTGGGTTTAATGAATTAAATTATGCTTTTGGTGGTTTCATAGGTGAGTTTTAGAGGCTCTGGAATAGTGGGAGGGTAATTACAATATATATAAAAAGGTTTGGGATGTATAGTAGGTTTCTCTTCAATTTAGGAAGTTATTTCAGTTAATTTAATCAATTAACCATTCAATAATTACTATGTGTTTTTCAAATTCATAGGGTCATTTTGGTTTTTACAAGAATACCTGGAAATTGGTGATTTGGTGTGCAGATGGGGTTCTGTGGCATCTCCAGAGGGTACTAAGGTTTGAACAAGTTATTTTCTACTTCAATTTAGTATCCACAGCGTCTCCAGGTAGCCAAAGGTGGTCAAATTGGTCATAGAGAGGTTTAGGGTGTCACAAATGGTTTAGAAGAGGTTTACAATGAAAAGGAACGAAAGTAGTGAATTGGGACTTTTTCGGCCTTTTAGCCGATAATAGTTACATTTTTGCATGAAATTTGGCCAATGAACAGTCGACAGTTTTCCCTTTAGGCGGGGAGGTGGTTTTGTGTGACATCACACCACTTTTGGATGGCAGGCAATATTTTTCGCAAGCACATGATATAACCTTGTTATAACAAATAGAAGAACAGTTCCCAACCAAAACTACAAATCTCGTGTGATCTCAAGCCATTAATAGTTAGACGATGAATCCACACGATATGGTTATGCACTGTTGGATCTAGGGGTGGGAGATCAGAGGGATATCGTGCAGGTGAATTGCACGGGTGGATTCGGGATGTGATTTGTGGGGCTCGGGGGTTTAATTACAATGAATTTGTAATTAAGTAAAAGGTAATGAAGGGATTTAACATAAGCAGCGGGTTAATAAATGGTGGGACCATGGGTTATATGGTGGGGCTTTTAACTACACCAAGGGTTGGATGGTTAAAAAGGGTGTCAGGGAATTTATAACGTGGGGGATTTTCAAAGGGGGACTTTAGGAAACTTAGGAAAAAATGTTTTTGTGGGACTTTAAGGGGAAAGAAGGGAAATTAATAAGGGGGGAAAGAGATATTTCTATTGGGGAATGGGTTTCACACTAGGGAAAGGGGTTTTGGAAAGGGGGAATGATTTTTGAAGGATAATAGCTAGGAAAATGTGTGAAGCCAAGGGGTAAAGGTCAAAATGAGGGGGAAGGGTATTTATAAGTAACGGAGGGATAATGGGTGAAATTAGCAAATAAGTATGTGGGGGTGTAGTGAAATGAGGGAAAATTAGTAGACAAGCTTGGTGAATATCCTTTCATTCTTAGAATTCCTCCTGCACATGAAAAAATAGGATTTAACATGATGAATGTGCTTTTGACTTAGCAACCTTGTGCATTTGCAACTTTTCTTCTACCTACCCTTTATATACCCTAGCATTTTCTCTTCATTTTAATGGGTGCATTTGAGGTTGCTCACCCTTCATTTCTTTTTCTTTTGATAAGAAAACTATCTAATTCTAAACTTATAACTTCTAATGGATCATATTAAACTGATGAGCTCATTCTTATTCTCTACCTAACTAATGATATGCCAAGATTAAACAGTTTGGCTAGATCTTTATTCTCTATCTATCAACATAAAATTTAAAGCATGAACGAGTCAATATTAAACTATTTTACCATCATGGATTGTGGCATTTTTGACAAGTTGTACACAATTATTTTTCAAAATAAAGTAAAAGGAGTGGCATTTGTATTTGCACACTTTCATGGTTTGTTTTTATCTTTTCTTGGGATTCATATTTTCTATTTGTTTGACCCTTTTCTTTCTTTTTGTCCTTTGATTATTCTTTTAGTACATACCCTCTTTATATTTCTTAATTTTAATATCGGAAAACATTTTTCAGAAAGCAAAAGTATGTACATTATTACAAGACTAACCATTACCAATTCAAAATTTTGAATCCTATTATTATAGGACCCTAACAATGTGCAGGAAATTCTTCACAACCATCATTTGTGTTTTTGAAATGCTGACTCAATGCATATTATTCACCATATTCATTCATTCTTTTGAAATTCTCGTTTGGAGGAATTTTTTCATCATTTTTTCTGCACTTCAAATCACTACTCAGAGGAAATCCTTCACCATCCTCATCTGTGCTTTAAAAATCCTCGCTTGGAGGAAATTAATCAACACCATGAGCATATTTGAAATCATGACTGAGAGAAAATGCATTATCCACATCAATTCCTCTAAAATTGTCATTTGGAGGAAATTCATCATCCCCATCCCCTTTTTCAGTGATTCTCTCATAATCCTTAGGATTGGAACTAAGTGGAAAATTTGATTCTCTATTCATTGCAGGATTATCATTTGCATGAAAGTCTTCACACTCACCTTCATAATTGTTGCTATCATAATACTTAGGATTAGGACCAAGTGCAAAATTTGACTCTTTATTCGTAGGAAAATTATCATTTCAAAAAAATATTCATCCTCCCCTTTATCAGTGGTGCTCTCATAATATTTAGGATGAGGACTAAGTGGAAAATTTTACTCTCTATTTAGTAGAAATGATTCATCCTCCCATTCATCATTGGTTCTCTCATAATCCCTATGATGAGGACTAAGTGGAAAAATTGACTCTCTATTTAGTGGAGACTCTTCATCCTCCCCTTCGTTAATGGCACTCTCAGAATCCTTAGGATTAGGACTAAGTGGAAAATTTCCATCTTTATTTACAGTAAATTCTTCATCCCCCCATTTGTTAGTGGTTCTCTCATAATTCTTAGGATTAGGACTAAGTGGAAAATTTGACTCTTTATTCATATTCAAATAATTCCTATTATATTCATTAATATGAATATAGTTGTTATGTGAGGAAGATGTCAATGTTGTAGAAAGAGAAGCACTATCAAAAAAATACATGAATTTTCAAAGAAGATGTTGAATGATACAAATTAACTCTCTCCTAATGGTGATTTATAGCTAGAGAATGAAAAATTCCCTCCAAAGCGCTCCCCCCCGCCGCCCCAAAAATATTTTTGCTATAAAATTTCCCTTCAAAAATTTCGTTATAAATATTTCCCTCTAAAATTTATACGAAAACATTCTACTAAAATTTTGTATTCTAAATTTTGACTGTACTTTCTTTCCAAATTTTCCACACAAAGTTTCTTTTAACGCATTTCTTCAAAAGTCAATAAATATTTTGCTTAAATTATTTAATTTTAACTAGGTAATTAAGTTAACTTTTATAATTGAAATTTTATTTGTTATCACATATTTAACAAAAGTTAATCTAAATATATAATATTAACTATATAGTATTTTATCTTAATTTTAATTTTAATCCCACATTCATGAAATGTTAATGTAATCCCACAATCTTAACTATATAGTACCTTTGAATGTTTCTATTCCTTACATTACATCAAGTCTTCTAGAGGTTTCACCAAAACCTTGGACAGATTTTGCAAAAGAGCTACATTTTCTTTGAGAAGACATTCAACGAAATATTTTCACATTTCAAAGGTTAGTTTTCCTTCTATTTTGAGAATTTGAGGAATTTGGGGAAAATATGTTGTTTTATTGTTTTTATGCTGAAAATCTCTACTGTGCTTCTTTTTTCAAAGAATTTTTTTTAATATTATATTTTGGGGAAAAACCACATAAAAATATCACACTTTTTTAGATTTATAGAGTGAAGATATAAAAAATATCTCATATTTGTAGTATTTTTAGGAGAAAAAATATGAAAATTCATAAATTTTAAGGCTTTGAAATGGAAAAACTAATGTTCAATTTTAAAAAAAAAAATCATTTTTCTTTTATTTATTTTTATATTTTGTCCAGGGCAGTGTATCAATTCATTGATTCGAAATTTGCGAAATCATTGAAACAAGGCAGACCTAGGTTCAAATCCATCTACGCTGACCCAATTTACAATAAAGAGAATAGGTCATAAACCCCAAAAGGTTTACTAGTATTTACATGTCAAGTGGGGTATAGGGTTCCTTTGATATATAATAATATATATAATATATATATATATATATTATAATATAAATTGAAAAAATACAGAATTTGATTTTTTTTATTTAGAAATAAAAACTTGGAGCCCTCAGCCCCTTGGCAGGTTGGGGTCAATTCCAAAAATTGGTCCCCACTTTTTAAGGGGACATATGGTTGCTGACACCTAGCGAGTGAGTGCACTTATGACCTTGCGACCCCCTGACAGGATGGAGAGGGGGGGTGGGGGAGGTAATTGTGGGAATTGACCCGCAGCCTATCAAAGGACCATGGACACACTTTCCCATTGGGTTTCTGCGACCATGCGACCTGTTAGTATGCACGTGCGGGGGGTGTTGGGGGGAGGGGAGGATTGATATCAAGAATCAAGCCCAACTTGTCAAGGGGAAACAGGGCCATGGGTGTGCACACCGATTAAGCACTTGCGGCCCTAGGACTCTATAGAAAACTAGAGCGCATGGGAAAGGGAATCACCCGCCACTTCCCAAAGGGCCACCAGGTTGTGGGTGCTCAATGGGAGGTTTTACTCATGGCCATTTGGAACCTTAGAATGTTCGGGCCTAATTTCAGGAATCAAACCTTCACCTTCTAGGGGCTCGTAAGGTAGGGGGTGTGCCCGCTTCTCTGTGGCCCCCTTACATGAGGGGGGCTCGATTCTGAGAATTGGCCCTCCGCTTAGTAATTGGTTGAAAGGGAATTGACATATTACACATAGGCTCCCTGCATCATTTTGGCCCCCGACTTGGTGTAGGGGTTATTCTCAGAATTGGCACTCCACCCAACTAGGGGCCGATGGGGCACATGCAGTCCCAATTAGCATTATTTTTTATAAATATTTTCAAAAATATTTATTTTAGACACTTAATTAATTCTCAAATTAATAAACATTATTTATTTTTCTGAATTTATAGAAATCAATTTAATCCTCCCTTGCTTTCTTATTCTTCCCCTACCCTTAACATTAGTTACCCCCTAATGAAAGCTCCAAACCCTCCTCTATTGGGAATATTTTTTCCTTTGGGGTTGATTCATCTTCCCTAAATAGGATTCAATTTTTTCCTAGCCCCTAAAAGAATCCTTGTTGGACAAATTCTCTTCTCCATTCAGCTAGTGTCTCAAAACCTTCCTTCCCATACCCTAGAAGAAATTTGGAAAGAGTGTGGTTGGGTTTTATGATAGGTTAAATCACCTAAGCAAAATTTATGTAGAGATGAAATCCATGCTCTTAAATGCCTACAATATAACCTGTACATTCCCATCGTTAAGGTGAATACAACAAATACCTCTATAGTTATGAACTACAAAGACTAAGAAGCCTAGATGCTCAATTTTCTCTCATATTCTTCCTATAAAATCCTTAAAAAATACCCCGTCAATGCAATAACTCATATATTCACTAAGGCTATAAAATGATATTCTATTAATTCCTCCATACAACATTTTCTTATTCCCCATACCCCTCAAACTCTATAATCTATGGCCAAGCAAAAATTCACAAACCTGCGATCCCTTTTTAACACATATTATTGTCATAGGAGCCCCCACCCAAGATCTTAGTCAATATATTTCCTCTATGATTTAAGAATTTATTGGGGTGAGTCCTTGTTTCATTAATAATTTATATGATTTCATTTGTAAGACTAAATATATTCATGTTGATGATCATGATATTCTTGTTAGCTTTGATGTCCTATCCCTTTTTACTAAAATCCATGTTCACGAAGCCATTGAAATGATTTCTAAAATTTTTGGTTCAAAAACCCTTAACCTGATTAGGCTGTACCTCTCATCCACCTTATTTTCATACAAAGGAAAAAATTATGAGTAAAATTAACGTATGGTAATGGGTTCATTTGATTCCCCTGTGGCGGATACCATCTTTATGGAATACTTCAAGACTAAAGCTTTGCGACCTTGGCATCTTAATCCTAAATGTTGCTTTATGTTTTTCAATGATACCCTTCTTATTTTGCAACATGGTAGACCTATGATATATTCCCTCCTCTACCATCTCAACAACATTTCCCCTCATATTAAGTTTATAGTGGAAATTGAAAATAATAATTCTCTACCATTTTTAGATTTTCTTGTCACTCAGATTCATGATGGTTCTCTAACCCATATTGTTTCCAAAAATAATACCCACTCTAATTATTATCTTCATGCCCATTCTCACACCGCCAATCCTAAAAATACAACATTTTTAAAATCCTCATGTCTTGTGCTATTAAAATTTCGTTTGCCAATTCCTTCCATGAGAGAAAACCCACTTATTCCAAGCCTTAAAAGCTAATGGACATTATGCTTCTCGGATTAATAAATATTTCAAAACCATCTATAATTACAAATCAATTAAATTTCCAACCTCTCCTCCTAAGGGTCAAGATCTTCTCCCTTACATAAAAGGGACTATTGGCATTATAGAAAAAATCCTTCTAAAAGAGAACGTTAAGAGCATTTTTAAACCTATAAAACTTTGAAGTAGATGTTTCGATCAGCTAAAGATTAGTCTAAACCCATGTTGAATTAATGGGATTACTAAATCCCCTATTTAGAAAAACATACATGAACGAGACACAACATCACTTCTAAGCTCAAATTAGAGAGCATATTGTTGAGATCAATCATTTCCATATATCAAAGTTTGTCATAATTGAGCAATCATTTAATTTGAAGCATCTAGTTTGTTTTAATACAACCAAAATCTCTCATTTGTTCCATTTTACCACTCCATAATCATTAGGCAGTCCCTTGAAATATATAAGTTCCTGGAATGCTTTAATCAAGAATATGACTATAAATTAATCCATCCTTAGCAACTAGTTACCCACTATCTAACTCATTAGTTCATGCTCTCCCTCTCCCTCCTACTTTTTCTCTCTTCATCTTTATCTTGTCCTTCACTCCCATGTTTGTCACAAATCCCCCCCTTTCCTTTATTCAATTAGCCTTAGTTGAAATCATTTAATCATATAATTAATTTATGTATATTTGTTTCTGATTCAATATATAATTTTTAACCTTTCATTTCTATACGTTTTCTCATTTTACATACATTTAAAAATTTAAAAATTAAACATTTAAAAAATTTAACCTTAAACAATTTGAATTACATCGAGAGGCTCTCTAAAACCCAATATGGGGTTGATGCAAACCCAGTATGGGGTAGATGTGAAGCCTAAATGTTTAACATTTAACAATTTTAATATAATGTCAATGTTAGGTAGTATAGGGGTAAATGTGTAGGTGTAAATATTTAACATTTAACATTTATATTTATGCTCAATTAGAAAAAATAAAATATTAAAAGTAATAAACAAAAATCTAAAAGTAATAAATAAAAATTTAAAGTAATAAAAAACACAAAACATTTAAATGTTGGCTCAACTAATAATAAAATGTTAATGTTAAAGTTAAAGTTAATTTGATATATTTTGATTTTGTTATTACCTTTTGAATATGATTTGTTACAATACCATGGGTGAATAGCATGGCTTTTCAATACCATATTCCCAAAAACCATAACTTATATCACGATAAAGATATTTTATAATAATATGATACCATTCTTAACCATGGATATTCAACACTACTTTATCCTCGATATTACTAACATGTAAATAGGTCTTGTTACAATACCATAGGCCATTACTATGACTTATCAATACCCCATGCTAAGAAAAAATAACTTATGCCACAACAAATATATTTTAAAAATATTTTATTTTTATCTAATTTTATACCATTTTTTTTATTAAAACTAAAAGGAAAAAGTTTACCATTACTTTTGAAATATATCTAAACCATCTATTTATTTAAGTGAGAGTAGTATTTAAGTTAGACATTTTGAAAAGTTTTATGGTTTATTTTTTGATCTAATTTGTCCATAATCTCCTTGAGATTCCTTGAAATCCTAAATTTCACTTAAAATCTTCACATTTGAGTCCCCACAGTTTTTTAAGGGTCTTGAATCCATATATGCAGTAAAGCTCACATAGATTCATTGAAATCTCAAGTTTCACCAGTGAAATCTTCACAATCCAAGTCCCCAGGGTTTTTATGGTTCTTGAATCAATATATGTAGTAAAAAAACTAGTTTAAACAACACAAATCAAGATTTGACCACAAAGTCTTTCGTCATATTCTAGCTACAAATTCGTCGGGTACTCTTAATAATATAATAGTTGAGAATACTTTTATATATAAAGATGTGAAATTTATATAATGTAAATAATATTATTAATAATGAGAATACCTTCATCTTAACTAAGTATCAAAGTTGATAAGAGCTAAAAAATTAACTAGCAATAATAGAGGAAAGATAATGTGTGATTATACTAATTTTTTCATTATTGTATTAGCTTTGACATAATTGATCCAAAATATAGGTTTAAAATTCTATAACAAATTGAGCTTAAAATTTTCATAATTTCTTAAACACAGTGTCATGGAATCAAATTTAAGAGAAAGAGGGGGAGGGAGAGATGGAGGGAGATAAGGAAAGCTGGAGGGTGAACAGAGAGAGAACAAGAGTGATGGGAAGATTGAGAAAGGGGGAGGTGACATAAAATACATAGATATATAAAGATAGAGAGAGAGAGAGAGAGAGGTAGAGAGAAGGGAGATAGAGGGAGAGAGGAGAGGATGGAAGAGAGAATAGGAGAAGGTAGAGATAGGGAGATAAAGGCAAGAGAGAGAGAGGGAGAAAAAAAGATGCAAGAGAGAGAGAGGGAGGGAGTTAGTGCCAAAGTTAGAGGGAAGAGACAAATAGAGAGTTATGGGTGGAGGGGGGATGTAGAAAAACGGAGGTTGGAGAGAATGAGAGAGAGAGAGGAAGGAAGAGAAAGAGGACTAAATAGAGATAAGGAGAGAAAAATATGGTGTTGGAGGGGGAGAGAGATGGAGGGAGGAATAAATATATAGAGGGAGAAAGGTGGAGAGAGAGAGGAAGCAACAAGGGAGAGATGGATAGAGAGTGAGGGAAACGGGAGTGCAGGAGAGAAGATGTAGAGCCAAGTAAAAGGGGGAGAAAAGGGCGAGAGAGAGAGAGAGAGAGAGAGAGAGAGAGAGAGAGAGAGAGAAGGGGGAGATACATGGAGAGCAAGAGGGAGTGGGAGAGATAGATAGATATGGAGAGAGAAAGAGTTTATGTTTGGGCATGAGATAGAGAAAGGGAACAATAAAGAGACACACATATATAAGTATTGATATTATATAGTATTATATAACAAACATAGAACTATCTTAACTCTAGATCCATCAAGTGTCGAGAGAGATCAAATTTCTTGAGGTGCAAACATTTCCTCAAGTTTTCCACTCAAAGAAGAGGTTTGTACCTTGAGAGATTTGATCCCTCTTGGAGCTGGATAGATCCCGGCTAAAGATGGATCTAGGATGATTATTATTATTATGATGAGAGGCACTCTACTACACATTATAGGATATATGTATAGGTGTTAGAAGTTAAATGTTAAATGTCAAATATAAATATTTTTAAATTCATTTCTTTAATTATATATATTTTTTTATCAATAAAATTATAGACAAATTTTGATAAAAGAAAATTATAATATACATTTCATATTAAAATATATAACATATAAATAATAGTTATAAAGTAACATCCATTTTATCATATTACTTATAATAATGATTATGTAACATATTTAAACTTAATTAATAAGCACAATTTATTTATTTTATTTACAATATAACAATATCCACCCCACTTTAACGTGGATATTATCAACTTATAAATAGGCTTTCTTAAAAGACCATGGTCCAAAACCACGGCTTATCAATAATATTTTCAAAAACCATAACTCATTTCAAAAAAGAAAAAAATTATAAATATTTTATGTCATATTAATTTTATAACCTTTTTCAGGCTTAAAACTTAATACTTATAATAAACATAAAATATAGCTAGTTTCTTTTTCTTCAGAGGAAAAAAAAATCTTCTATTAATAAATAAGAAAAGACATATATGTGGTTTATAAACTTCATCCATGTAGTTAACAATATGAGATAGATATGTATGTTCTAGAGTCATAACATAACTAAAATTAGGCTATCCAAACCTAGATAATAACTATTTAAGTGTTATCCAAAATTTAAACTCAAAGTTGAAAACAAAATTACAGTACTATGTAATAACAAAAGATAGCAGCATATTGTTAGCAAGATATAAAAGCCTCAATAATAAACTGTGTCGATATAGGGACCCGCCCATGGGTATACCATCTCGCTCAAGCTAGGTATAGCCATTCCTCCTCTAGGATCATGTAATCAACTAGAAATTTGTATTGTATTTTGCGAGGGTTGCAAGTGAGGTTGGCCTTGGATAAACGATCATCCTTTGTGTTACCTTCCCTATAAATATACGATATGTTGTATATGCGAAGCGAGCTCAAGATGTGTTTGATCCTCCCCATCCATCCCACAAGGAGAGGTGGGATGAAATAAATACTCCCCTTAATACTATCAATCAATGTCTTTGAATCCTGATATATATTTAAAGAGTTTTTGTTCTTTTGTGTCGCGAACTAGAGTAGCCCCCAAATTGCCACAATGTCCACCTTGGTGTTAGTACTAGCACCCACATTCTACCATAGATGATATTTAGTTTTCCAATCAATGCATAGCACTACACCACACTCGCAGATTCCCAATTGGGTAGCCCCATCAAAATATTTAGCTGGGGGGTTATTTTCCATGGTCTTCATCCTGTAGGCATGATCAATAGATTTTAGAGAATTTGAGGTTCTAGCCTTCATTCAAGAAAGAATCTTGTGCATTAACCAGGAGAAATCAACTTTTCTTTCCTCAAATATGAGCCCATTACATGCTCTCCATATCTCCTAGATGACAAACAATGAGAGATTCCACATTCAACCATGAACTCTTCTAAATTCCCAGTTTGCTAGAAAGTGAAATTAAAAACATCAACAAAAAAATTCCAAATGCAAATAGTGAAGGATCATTGGAAAAACAAGTGAATGATAGTCTTAGTGTCCACCATGCAAAATATACATATACCTTATCCCATAAATCCCCATTTTCACATTTTATCCCAAGTGAGAATCTTGTTTCTCCACACCAGACATGCAAATAGGATAATATTTATGTGGATCTTCCATTTCCAAATCCTAGCGAAGCATGATCTTTTGAAGGGGCTTGCAAAATGAGACAATAACCAGCTGTATGTTTCTGCCACAATAGGATATCCTTTTTCCAGCCTCCCAAACCATCTTAAACTGTCACCCCCATGGTCAAAATAAGGCCCAACACTTTTAAGAGAATTGATGTATGTGCTTCATTCCATGGCTCAGTTTTCTACTAGATGTAGATCCTCAACATTCATCCTGATCAGGAAAACTGAATCCCATTTGAGTATGATTTTTGATAGCTAAAAATATCCTCTATGATGAATCAATGATAGAGTCAGTGCACCCAATTCTTATCTTCTGGAGATGCCCATTATCAAATCCAAGCCTATCATTATTTTGTGTCCATCCCCAAAGCTCCAAACCATCCCATTTTGCCACCATTCCTAGATTTTTTGGAGCAATCTTCATATCATTAATCCTTTGGACAACTGACTCTTGTAACCTCTGTAGACATGTATAGTATCATGACCTCTCAAGTATTTAAGTTTAAAAATCTCTTCCGAGATCCCACATCCCCAGATAGCACGCCACAGTGATTTGATCAATAGTGCCTTTCCAAATATGTGCTGGTCCAGTAAGCCCCATCCTCCCCATAACTTAGGAGAAATTATAGCATCACACTTGAAAATATGGTATCTAGATCATGTGCTATTCCCAGCCTAGATAAACTGTGTCATAATAGACCGAATGTAGTTTTGTAAGGATACTGGGATTCAATACAAAAGTGCCCAGTAGATGGTCAGTTTTTTTAAGACAACAAGTGCAAGGATATATCTTCCCCCTAATGAGAGGAAGTGATTGATTGAGGATCACAGTTTCCTTTTATATCTGCCCACCAGCCACATCCAATGTTTCGGGCCATAGCCATTGGGCTTGAGGCAGAAACCAAGGTAAGTGAAACCCGCCCCAATTGGGGCCATTTATACATCAAATAGGGCTCATATATGTTATATGTACATCATGTCCCCTTGTGAATAGTATAGCATGGACTTACTTTCATTCATAAACAATCCTGACACACTACCAAATCTACCAAGAATCCTATGAAGGACACACCACTGAGATCTGGAAATAATGCCAAAATTGAAGATGTCATCAACACAAAATAGATGATAATACATACCCGCCTCATGATCTTGATACCCTGGAATCCATCCAGTTCCTTTTCCTCATTGATCTTTAGACCGAGAGCATCTAGAGCCAATATAAAAATGAGAGGAGAGAGTGAACACCCCTGCCTAAGACCCCTCTTAACACAAAAAGAGTAGAGGGAAATCCATTGATCATGACAACACAATTTTCCAAAGTGATACAAAACATAATCCATTCAACATTATGGGTTTGTATCCTAATCTTATGTAACAAAATGCAGATGTAGGACCAACCCAATCTTATGTAAAAAAAGGAGGATTTAGGACCAGTCCACATAGTCATATGGCTTGTAAAGATCAATATTCATGATCAAGGCCTCTTTTTTCTAAGTGTGAATGGTATGTATGGACTTGTTTGCAGATGCAATAACATCATGTATAAGCCTGTCACTCAAAAATCCAAATTGTTCTCGAGAAATGTGTGAGGACAAGAATTTTTTAATCTTGCTCGCTATTAGCTTGGAAATTGTCTTGCATAGGATATTACATAAGGATATAGGTCAAAAATCACCAAAATTATGAAGATTAGAATATTTAAGAATAAATGCCATAAATGTAGAGTTCACAACTCCCAAGATCATACCCAATGTCCTGCACTCCTCCCCAATCTCTAGTATGTGTTGTCCCATGATATCAAAGAAGTGTAGGAAAAAATCAACCATCCATCCATCAGGTCCCGGTAACTTGTCTTTGGCGAAATATTAGAAGATCCCCAAGACCTCCTCCATGTTGGCAAGTCAAAAAAGATCCTCATTTTCCTTCACATCAAACATCAGGGGGTAACTTTCTAGAATCCACATCTGATCCTCAAAACACACCCATCTCGATAATAATATAAGTTCCCAAAATATCGAATGGCCTCGACTCGTATTCCCTATGGAGACTATATCCTCTCCCCATTCATATCCTCAATATGCCAAATAAAATTTCTAGAAAATTTTGGTGTTGCGATCTCACTCCCGTAACGAGATAGCTTGACAGTTTAGTATCCTTGTCACCTCCTGTATGTGAAGGATCTTGTTCCTTTGTTCCTTTAATATACTAAGATATTCCGAATCATCATGTGATGGGGGGTGTACCTCCATCATTTTTCCAACTCTTTCCATTTCCTTAGTGATCTGCTCCAGGTCCCTTTGAATCTGAATCTTCTTATTTTATTCCCAAATCTTCGTCTTATCTTTTATGATTTTGAGTCTGTCCATTAAATGCCTCATTGCGGAAATCCCATCAGGGAGTTGTTCCCCATTCCACGTCATCCTAACAAGCATGTTGTATTCTTCATCCCTTAACCATATTCTATTGAACTTAAAGGGAATGGCAATTCTTCGATCCTCCAATTTCCATTGTAGCATGATAGGCATATGATCTGAGAGATATGTCCTATATATCTAGGATCTAATATTTCCCAATAGATTGACTAGGTGCTCCTTGATCACAAACCTTTTGAGCCTCTTCCAAATGTATTCATCCCTCACCCCTACAGTTTGTCTAGGTTGGTGATATCAGAGTCAGACATATATATTTCATATGATGGCCATCAAAAAAGCCAACCATTCTACTTTCAAGGTGGTGAGACCGAGAATGGACACCCCATCTCTCCCGCTCTAGCAAGGTGGCATTGAAATCCTCTAAGGGGGAAATCCTACTGAGCTGGAAAAATATAACAATATTGTTAACTATGAATATTCACCCTCATTTGAACATGGATATTATTAGCTTGTAAATATGTTTTATTACAATACCATATGCCAATACCATGGTTTTTAACACCACTTGCCTAAAAACTAGAAATCATTTCAAAATTAAAATATCTTATAAATACTTTGTTTTAGTTTTCTTTTATAACATTTTTAAAATTGAAAAAGCTATGAGGAATGATATAGTGGCGTAAATGTTTGTAAACATTGACATGTGAGCTCAATTAAAAAATAATAAAAAGTTAAAAGTAATTCCCTAGAAAGTCCAAGATGTAGCGATGTTGTAATCTCCTATAAACACTTCCACATGGTTAAATAAAAATAGTAATAATGATAATTATCAATAAAACATTTTGATGCAGACAATTTTAGAGTGAAATGAGATTGTATATCACTTGGCTCTTGGTAGATCCAACCTTAAGATGTATCTAGGTTTTTTATCCTCATTTTTTTTTAATTCTCATCTCTTGGTTCATTAATTAATTAATCAATTATTTAAATATTTTGACTTGTCCCTTTCTTTTAACAACTAATTATTCACTCTTAATGTGGTCATGATTTTCCTTTAAATTCTAGTTTCCTTTAATAAAATTATTACTTATTTAATTTTGTTGACTTAACTCTTTCTTTTAATAGCTAAGTATTTCATATATTTAATTGTCCTCACTTTCAAATGAGATTGTGATTTTTTTTATTATTTAAAATGAGTTTTTGAATATATAAATATATTTAATACTTTGAAAATTTCATAAGATACCCAAATTATGCAAATTAAACAACTTAAACTAGAAGCTTTGAAAAATCTCTATCTAATTTTAGTTAAAACTGACCAACAAAACCTTAAAAAAACTAAAAAAATATTTGCTAACTAAATAAGACATTTGTTAAATAACTTATTTCACAAGATTCATAACCACCATGGATACTCACCACCATTTTACCATGGAGATTGCTAACTTATAGATATGTTATATTACAATACCATGCCCCAATACCATTGCTAACCAATACCACAACCAAAAGCCATAGTTCTTTATTAAATCAAATTTTTTTGTAAATATTTCATGTTTATTTTATTTTACAACATTTTTAAAATTAAATTTAAAAGGAGAAAGATATTGGGAGATGTTTTGGTCAAATTACAGAAAATTAAAAATAAAATAAAATAATAATAATAATAATAATAATACCCACCTAGATCTATCTTAACTCAATATCTACCAAATGTAGAGAGGGATCAAATATCTTGATATGCAAAACTATTTTAGAATGGGAAGAGATTTAATACCTATCCATACTTGGTAGATCTAGAGTTTAAATAGGTGTTGTCTACTCAACCCACAAATTCGTCCACAAAATTTAAAAAAATCAAAATTTCCATTATTTTCCAAGCTAATTTGTAGTCCCTTAAATTATGCTCCCTAAATAGATCTATTTTAGACTTCTGGGATCCATAATCTTGTTAAGAGAATAATTTCGGCAAAATCACATAAAAAATCATTTGTCGAAGCCTTTCGAACCAACCAGTGTGGTTCATCGTGAGGACAAGTTCAGGAACCAGATCTAGCCTAGCATGTTAAATGGTCTGAGCAGAGATTCCAACGGCTAATAAATGACTAATTTTGACTAAAGGACCGGGGTCAAAAAGTAAATTTAATAATGTTAATATTATAATATTATTATTAATAATTTATAATTTATTTTATGGAAAAAAGTTAAATCAGGTAAAATTATATAAAATAAATTCATGGTTAGTTTAGAATTTAATTCAATAATTTATTTTAATATTAATATTAATATTATTATATTAATAAATAATTTATTTTATGAAATTAAGTTAAATTAGGTAAAAAGATATAAAATAAATTCCTGGTAAGTCTCTCAAAAAATTAATTTATTAATAAATATATATATTATTAGTATAAATAAA
>APFE031261318.1:0-22336 GCA_000404065.3 Pinus taeda
CAATGTTGTTACCTACAATGCACTTATTGATGGTTTATGTAAGGAAGGCAAGTTGGCTGAGGTGGGGAAGCTCTTCTCTGCAATGTCTGCGAAAAACATATGCCCTAACCTTTTCACATACAATGCACTTATCAATAGTTTATGTAAGGAAAGGCAATGGCAGGAGGCCACCAGAGTGCTTCATGAGATGATAAACGAAGGGTGCAATCCAGATGTTATCACATACAACACTGTTATTGATGGTCTTGGCAAAGAAGACAAGCTTTAGGAAGCTCTCGGGTTATTAGATGTTATGGTGAAAATAGGCCTTCCACCTGATCAAATAACATACAATACACTTATAAATGGATTTTGCAGAGCAGGTAATCTGGAGAAGGCAGGGGAACTTCTTCGAGAGATGCCAGAGAAAGGCTGCAGACCTAACCTAGTTTATGTTACCAAAAACGGGAAAAAGGAAACGAAACGAGAAACTAGAACAAGACGAGAAACAGAATATAGAGATACAGAATATAGAGGTTTCGCATTCAAGAAACGAGGAAAGAGAAAATAAAAAAAAACATAAAACAAAACATTCATTTACATAGAGTAATAATCCCATTTATGATTTACCCATAATGGATTAGTGGGTATGGCCAGACCCCGAGTCGAATATATGACCCTGCTCCAATGCTAGGGAGATACAACAGTGGACCCTTATGACCTGCTCCAATGCAGGGAGATATAACAGTGGACCCTTATAGCCTACTCCAAATTGGTAACTTCTAACATTAAAAATCTTTGTGGGATTGATGTTAGGTGTAGAGTTTGGATTGATTTATGCTATGTATGTTATAAAAACTATAGCTTCATCGGAAAAATGGGAGATAATGGAAAATTAATAAGAAATGCCAGAAATCACGATTGTAAATAAGCTTTGGTCCAAATTGGCAATTGAAGCGACATTTTCAATGAAACTGTGTGCTTTCAATTGACTTGTAGATTCCTTGTCTGGGAATATTAGTGTAATTGCTCAGATTGTCGTTATACATTCTTCGATGTGCATTGTTGAAGATACACACCCCAAACCACCTCCCAAACAGGTAATGAAAGATAATTCTGAGCGCTGACCATGAAGACCAGAACGGACGTAGAAAACGGCGTTTTCTGTCCAGTTCTGTTTCTTGTGCGTTTTTTTTCCAGAAACCCTCGCTACCGTCCCGTTTCTGGTAACATAGCTTAGTTACATATCGTACATTAATACACTGGCTTTGCCAGCATAATAGGACAGACGAAGCTCAACAGATCTTCTATGAGATGCAACGCCAAGCTCAGAGCCTTGAAGTTGTCACATACACCGCATTGATGAATGGACTCTGCAAAGTGGGTAATCTGAAGGAGGCAATAAAATAATACAAACAGATGAAAGATAGAGGCCTGTATTGTCCATGATATGATTGCACATGCCACTATAATGGATGCACTATGAGCATCCATGAGTTAGTGGACAGTCCCACCCACCTCCCACTGGGCCAGTAAATTTTGTGGATTTATTTTTCAGTGTTATTCAGTCGTTTCATGTTAGGAGAGATATGGGTTTGATCCTCAAACCCATTAGCCTCTGGATCTTCTCTGTCAAGGCATTCCATACATTACATTGTATCTTTTATGTTCTTGCATTGTACTTTTTATATTCATCTAATGTATTTTTTTTATAGAAGATCGTTTGGTTCTTCTGCGTTTTATGGACATCATTGTACTCAACAGTGTCTTTGACCTACTCTGTGGTCATTAGTTGGGCATAAATATAATTATCTTATCTTATACAAGGACTGCACACTAAAAAAAGCCCACTAGAATATTTCATGACATCTTCAAAAAAGTTTGATATTGATGTTGTGATATATTCAGCCACAAATAACAGCCTCTGTGACGATATTGCTGAGATGCACCTGGCATTGCTGAAATGCACATGGCAAGATTTAGTAATAGGAAGTAAATTGAAATTGATGAAGGGCAGTGGTAACTTTGGTAATTATAGGCTAGGCAGGCAATCTGAAACAGGGTTGGTGGCTGTGTTGATGGAATCATCCAATTGAAATTTCCAGAAAAATGCACTATGTGTTAAATATGAAAACACATCTTATTTAGTGCTTAGTGGGTGATACATTTTATTAAATGCACTAGTTGTTCAGTCTGAAATGGGTTTGGCCTAGCAGTTGGTGTGTACTTGCAACGGGTGTAGTGCCCCAGGTAAATAACATTGACAGTGCTCACATATATAACCTAAAATTGGTTTGCTAAAATGGTTAGTGAGTTGTCATTTGACATTGATAAAGTGGACCTTGCAAATAATAACAGTGGTGAGTTGCGGACTCATCTGATATGATGTTAGTGATGGCAAGGTTGTTGAGGCTTTCAAATACTATACAATGTATCTACCTTTGCCGCAGTTTACATTAGCTGAATGGTCTGTCTTAAGTGGTCTTGAGGAATTGTTTTATGGAAATTAGTGTTAGCATTTGCTTGCAATAGTCACAATTTCTAATTTAGGTAAAATAGATGAACTTACTGTAATAGCACCTATTAGTATAGAACCGGTAACACCTACTAGTATAGAACTTGCCGGACTTGATATAAATACTATGAAGCTTTGTTATGGGTGTGAATTGATGGAGGGCCTACTCATGGTTTTCTCTAGTGGTTGAGTTGCTAATACCGAATTGCTTATGGGAAGTTTAAGGTACAATTAAGCAGTCGATTAAATTAGCTGTCAACTGCATTCAATAGTTTTGTACCATGTGACAAACTTTAATAGTCTGCAGTGATCCTCACTCTGGGTTTCATATGGGTGCGAGAGGTTGTTTGAGAAATTGACGACTTTTCATGATGTCATATAATTAGTTTATCCAGACTCGCTATAATAGGACATAAGACTATATGTGCATTGACCTGGCAACATGGCATTTGGTTGTCTTGAAACTTAACATGGGATTGATGTGGTAAATTAATCGAGGTAATGTTCATTGCTTCATTGCTTCATGTTGTTGACGACTCGTTGGTTATGGCTTCGAATGACATGTCTTCCATTGTGTGAAGCATTGAATTGGATTGTGAGCAATAGGACCAATTTTTATTTTAAAGACAACTTGCTAGATTCTCTTCTCTCAAGTGCAAGCTTGAGAGGAGCTTCACCAAACATTTAAAAATATTTGACATCTAAACGTGAGCTATTCATTTTAAATGTACACTGTTTTCTTTATTGGCATGCTTACAAATAAGAAAATTTCCTAGGAATTGGCTACCATTAATTGGAATTTGGATGCAATATTTTCAAATTTTGGATTTTGTTTTTGTGAAATCTTTCATGCAACTACATTGAGAAATATCTCGTGACTATTCCTCTCTCATTTCTCAATTTACTATCGCATTGCACTCTCAACTCACGGAAGTAGCTGCTGTCATACAAACACATTTCTATTCTCTCAGGTTTTTGGGTTCTCTGCTCGCTCAACATGGGGACCACTACCACGAGGAACGCAATGCTCTCCCTCTGCAACAACAACATCTCCATTCATCGACTTTCCTTCTGCACTTTGAGCGCCTCTGCAGACACGCGCATTAAGACACTCTGTCGCAGTAACAGACTTCGAGAGGCACTGGACACCTTCAAGCACCTGCTTTCACCTAAATCTACATCCATCCCCTCTCTAATCACCTGCAATGTCTTGTTAAGTAGCCTACTTCGACTGAATCAACATGAGTCAGTGTTCTCTGTTTACAAACTTATGATTGAAGGCGACATTATTCCAGATCTCATAACTTTGAACATTATCATCAATTGTCATTGTGAAACAGGTAAAATGGATTATGCATTGAAAGTGTTTGAAGGAATGGGAGAACATGGGTATGTTGCAGATGTTGTAACCTTCAATACCCTCATCAAAGGGCTTTGCAGGAAATTCAGAATCGAGGAATCTGTCAAGCTTTTCAACCAAATGATTATCAAACGACAAGTTCCTGATATTTTTACTTATAATACCCTAATATGCGGGCTCTGCAAGACCGGTAAATCCCACGAAGCGTTCGGGTTGTTAGCTGTTATGCTGCAAAAGGGCCATAAGCCTGACACATCCACATTTAACTCGTTCATGGATCGACTATGCAAAGAAAGTAAGCTCCAAGAAGTCAAGAAACTATTGTATCTGATGATAAAAGAGGGTTGTAATCCCAATGTTATTACATACAGTATACTTATTAACGGTTTATGTAAAGAAGGCAAGTTGGATGAGGCGTGGGAGCTCTTCTATGAAATGTCTGAGAGAAACATATGCCCTGATGTTGTAACATACAGTGTGCTTATTGATGGTTTATGTAAGGAACACAAGTTGGCTGAGGCGAGGAAGCTCTACTCTGAAATGTCTGCCAAAAACATATCCCCTGATGTGGTCACGTGCAATGCGCTTATTGATGGTATATGTAAGGAAGGCAAGTTGGACGAGGCGATGAAGTTCTTCTCTGAAATGCCTGACAAAAACATATCCCCTAATGTGGTCACGTGCAATGCGCTTATTGATGGTTTATGTAAGGAAGGCAAGTTGGACGAGGCGATGAAGTTCGTCTCTGAAATGCCTGACAAAAACATATCCCCTAATGTGGTCACGTACAGTGCGCTTATTGATGGTTTATGTAAGGAAGGCAAGTTGGACAAGGCGACGAAACTCTTCTCTCATATGTCTGAGAAAAACATATCCCCTGATGTGGTCACGTACAGTGCACTTATTGATGGTTTATGTAAGGAAGGCAAGTTGGCCGAGGCGATGAAGTTCTTCTCTGAAATGCTTGACAAAAGCATATCCCCTGATGTGGTCACGTACAATGCGCTTATTGATGGTTTATGTAAGGAAGGCAAGTTGGATAAGGCAACGAAGCTCTTCTCTGAAATGTCAGAGAGGAACATATGCCCCGATATTGTCACATACAGCTCTCTTATTCATGGTTTATGTAATAAAGGCAAGTTGGATGAGGCAAAGAAGCTTTTCTATGAAATGTCTAGCAGAAACATTTGCCCTGACCTTGTCTCATACACTGCACTTAGGTTTATGTAAGGAAAGGAAATGGCAGGAGGTCACCAGAGTGCTTCATGAGATGCTAAACAAAGGGTGCAATCCAGATGTTATCACATACAGCACTGTTATTGATGGTCTTGGCAAAGAAGGCAAGCTTCAGGAAGCTCTCGGGTTATTAGATGTTATGGTGAAAATAGGCAATCCACCTAATGAAATCACATACAGTACACTTATAAATGGATTTTGCAGAGTGGGTAATCTGGAGAAGGCAGGGGAACTTCTTCGAGAGATGCCAGAGAAAGGTTGCAGGCCTGATCTAGTTAGTTATAATACATTAATACACGGGCTTTGGAAGCATAATAGGATAGACGAAGCTCACCAGATCTTCTATGAGATGCAAGGCCAGGGTCAGAGCCCTGATATTATCACATACACCACATTGATGAATGGACTCTGCAGAGTGGGTAACCTGAAGGAGGCAATAAAATTATTCGAACAGATGAAAGACAGAGGTCATGGGCCTCATATGATTGCATATGCCACCATCATGGACGCACTATGCAAGGAAGGCACACCCCAAAACGCCAATAGAATATTGGATGAGATCTTGAAAAACGTTTGATACTTGTGTTGTGACATTAAGTTGTAAATAAAAGCTTCTGTAACGATATTGCTGAAATGCACCTCGCAAGATTTAGTAAAAGGGAGTAAATTGCAGTTGATGAAGTACAGGGATGACTTTGGTAATAATGCACTATCTGAAACAGGTATGGTGGCTGAGTTGATCAAGTGGTACACGTGGAATTTCAATAAGAGTGCATCAGGTGTTTAATATTAGGAGAGGACGTTAAAATCATAGGAGTGGTGAGTTACAAATTGATCT
Source organism: Pinus taeda (assembly GCA_000404065.3). NCBI lineage: Eukaryota > Viridiplantae > Streptophyta > Pinopsida > Pinales > Pinaceae > Pinus > Pinus taeda. The sequence goes on from APFE031261318.1 coordinate 5,929, forward strand.
GATATTTTCTTAGTCATGACATTGTTTCAAAGGTTGTTAATAGATTGATAAGGATTTCAAAAATATTATACGAAGTGTTAGACTTTTCTTCAGCTTATATTGTCTGAATTGTCTGTCTGAAGTGGTCCTGAGGAAGCGTTTTATCGTAGTTAGTATTTAGCAAATCGCTTCCAATAGTCGCAACTTCTAATGTAGGCAAAACAGATGGACTTACTGTAATAGCACCTATTAGTAAATGACTTGCCGGCAGCCATATAAAATACTATCAAGTCAGTTTTATGCGTGAAAATTGATGAACTGGGTTAGGTCTACTCATGGCTTGCTCTACCAGTTGGTGATTTACTATTGCTGAATTGTTCATGGTTAGTTTTAGGTAAAAACTAAAATAGATGGTTGATCAATCGGCTGTCAAACGCATTCAGTAATTAATTTTGTTTGAGAGTTTGACATTAATTATCACTTTCCCTGAGGTCATGTAATTTATTAAGATTCACTCTAATAAATGTAACCTGGCAACATGGGGATTTGCTTCACTAGGTATGGTATTATTGCATTGAAGGTAGTTTGACTCTATGAACACTATGTACTTTAGAGGCTACGTGGCAAAACAGTCTACAAGAACAGCATGAGAGTATGGAGGCAGAGATAGGACATTATTCACAGTATGATGGCAGAGATCTGATATTATCCAAAAAGGTCTGCTCAATCTTACTCTATGCAGACTTTACTCTGTGGCTATGTCATGATTTAACTGTCCTAATTAGTTGCATGCATATATGAAACTCGAATGGCAGTACACAATGATCAAAACCTTACTGTAGATTCACTTCTCACAGGCTGTTAAGTTCAACTACTTTAACTTCCTCTGCATGGCTAATGTGCAATACTAGCTCCAAGCTTTGCTTCTTACAGGACATATGATTAGAATATACAGAAATTTGGATTCACAGGTCACAGGCTGTTAAAATCAGTTAGTTTAACTTCCTCTGCATGGCCAATGTGCAATACTAGTCTAAGCTTTGCTTCTTACAGGAAATATGATTAGAATATACAGAAATTTGCTTCTGCCACTAGTTGGTGAATATAGTCTTTGCTGGAAGTGAACACCGTCAGATTTGTCTACTATATATTGCAATAGACATATGATTTGCAATCCCGTGTTTTTTCGTTTCTAGTCTTCAATGGATGTGGCTTGGGGAACTTTGATTCCAATAGCTTTGGGATCTCAGAAATAGTATAGTTCAGTATATATTTATAATATTATTTGGGATAAAAATTGAAATGTTTGGTTTGCTTAATGCGAAATGCCAGGGAGCAACATCTACAAGAATTAAAGATAAGTGTCCTTCAAGAATTAGTCAACAGGAATGACAAGTATTGATCAGCTATTGATCTGTTGTCTTCATTCAAAATGAAATCCAATTTTATTATTTTACATCATAGGATTCTTATTGAAATGTGAGAATTCCAATAAAGAAAGATATAATTTCTGGATTTTTTATGTTTTTGTCGTATGGTATCATATTGTAATTTTATATAATCCAGACGAGAACTTGCAAATTTGATGAAACATGGAAATTCCATACAAAGAACGAAGTTCAGGATTGGTGAAACATGGAAATTCCATACAAAGAACGAAGTTCAGGACGGGTGGGTATGACCTATCATATTGTAATTTTATATAATCCAGACGAGAACTTGCAAATTTGGTGCCACATGGAAATTCCATACAAAAAACGAAGTTCAGGATGGGTAGGTATGAATGTCTTGGACCGCTCACTGCTCTCGGTTTGTAGTGAATCTTTTTTGTTTGCATCAATTTAGTGATCTCATTTACATTTAATGCCGAGATTTTCCTTTTTATTATCGCATTTGTCTTTTTACCCATTGCATAAGTTATGTTCTGCACATGGTTTTGATTTGAAATGCAGCCTGAGTTCTATAATGAATGCCAGGAGAAATATAGCCCTGCCATTAATATTGTTTCTAAAGATTACTCAACCGGCTTTCTTGCATCCACAGCTTCCTTCAACTCTAACCATTTGTGGCATGTGCTATCTTTAGGTTTGATTACATCCTATTATGGCATTTCTTAAAAGGATAATTTGCTCATGTATTCTTGCCTTTATCATTATTTACTGCATGCAGAATGAGAAGGACCGTGCAACTATGGTGCCATCTTTAAATTCTATCATCCTCAACTGGTACGTTAGTTCCAATGCACGGGTCACCAGTTTTCTCCAACAACGCCTAGTTCTCATCCCCACTCGGGAAGTCTGCCATCATGGTCAATGCCTAGGGTGTCTTTATATAAAACCCTTGTTGGCAAGGTCTTTCTAGTCACGCACCAGTGATCCCTCCCCTCCGAGTAGTGTTGGTTTCCCACCGGATTACTTCTCCTGTAAGCAATTGCTGTTTAAGTGTTCGTACTATTTGGCTATTATTGTTTTTAATTGCATGACCTTTATTTTGCCTTGGAAATTTTATAAAATTTCAATTTTGTCTGGCATACCAATTAGGCAGGCCAATTCTCTTTGTGATCGGTACCTCTGGCAATTTTATGTCCCAAGTAGAGATTTGTTTGCAGCTTGCTTTGGCATGCTCTTTTTTTTCTTATGGTTTTGAATGCGTGATTCTTGAATCCGTGTGAAATAATTTGTGACATGTGTTACTTTTCTGGATGCTAGATCTATTGGGTAGTGCTTTGTACCTGTTACAATATACGAAGAGGACTAATAAGTCTCATGGCATGTATTACTTACAATGCATTTTCTTATTGACATCATCAAATACTTGAATATTTAGGCTCTTCTGTCCAAATTGTAATACGTAAAACAACTATTATCTTGATCTATGTCTTGTTAGATCTTGTAGCAATCATCTTGATTTACAAGTTGACATGGCTAAGCGTCTCAATCAAAGAGGACATCATTTAGAGACAGGGCCCTTTTTTTCAATTGACGTTTTTACATTGGTAGCAAGGGCAGGCAGGTTCAATTTTGGTTAGCATTAGCAACAAGCAATAAATAAGACATTGTTTAGCATCTGGTTCCATCCCTCAATTCCAGCAGCCATTTCTGGAAAGTATGTTTGGGTAGTGCTTCGTACCTGTTATAGTATAGGATGAGGACTAATAAGTGTCGAGACATGTATTGGTTACAATGCAATTTTTTAATAGACATCTTCAAATACTTAAATATTTAGACTCTACTGTACAAATTGTAACTGCTAAAACAACTATTATCTTGATCTCTGTCTTCTTAGATCTTGGAGCAATCATATTGATCTACAAGTTGACATGGTTAAGTGTCTCAATCGAAGAGGACATCATTTAGAGACTGTTCCCTTTTTTTAGGTCGACGCTTTTACATTGGTAGCAAGGGCAGGCAGGTTCAATTTCATCTCCATTCCACCTGGATGCCCAAACACAGGGCCTCCAACTTTGCAATCACCGTCAAGCAAAACTCTGAAAAGGTGTGGTCATTGTAAAGATCACTGACAGAAAAACTGTTGTGACATGTACATACCATAATTCTAAGGAGAGGAGCATTCCCTCACCAAATTGTTCCTTGATCGTCTCGGTGTACCCTTATAACCTGTATGATTTTGTGTGTTTCTTCATTCACTCTTGCTTTATCCAAAAACCCAAAGGGAAATTGTGTTCATCGAAAGGCATCGTCAACTAGAATCTCAGTTCTACATAAAGACACTGACAGGGAATTTGTCATGACATGTACATACCGTAATTCTAAGGAGAGGATCATTCGCACATCAAATTGTTCCTTGATCTTCTTGGTCTAGTAAGATTTTGCATGTTTCTTCCATCTTGTCCTCCACTGTTTCTTAGAGGATCACTCGCACACCAAGTTGTTCCTTGATCTTCTTGGTCTAGTAATATTTTGCATGTTTCTTCCATCCTGTCCTTCATTTTTTCTTTATCGAATTGGGAGTATATCGTTTACCTTCATTTCTTCTTTATCTAATTGGGAGTATATCGTTTACCTGATCTGGCTTTCATGTTGACAATGTTTAATGTGCTTCTATAGTTACCTTGCTGCATGCCAGCCTATATTTCTACATTTTCTGTGGGTGAAGTGTTATAGTTATAGTTTTTATTCCTTTTCTCCTATTTAGGTATTCATACCTTTGTGATAAGAGTTTTAGTGGCACATCTAAGAGCTACTCTTATATGTACCCTTATAAGATGTTTGAGATATAAAGTGCATGCTGCATTTTGACTGTGTCTTGAAAGTAGTCTAATTTGTAACAATATTATCAGAACCAGACCAAACTAGTAAGAACTGGCCAGTTCAACTAGTTGGAGGGCAAAATTGTTTTGGTCCGGTGAACCATACGGTTTTTGGCTGGTTCGGTACTAAATCGGCCCATTCTTGTATGGAACGGTCTTGTACAATGCTATCAAGCAGGGTTGGAATTTCGATTTCTCTTTACCCGTCATATACCTTTCAAAAACCGTTGTTTAAAATTTTTCCCTTCAAGAGTGATGCTTTTAAAATAAATTAACCCTTTACCAATAAAGGTTTTATTAAAAAACTACCTTTCAATCATAGTTTTCAAAACTGGCCCAGCTAACCGGTTACCGGTCTAACCGGCCGGTTAGCAGGCCCACCGGTTGAAACCCGCCAAAAAACTCGGTCAGAGGGGTGACTTCACCAAATTTTGCAGCTAACATGTCCTAACCGGCCGGTTTAAGACGAAACCGGCCAGTTAGGAGGCACGCCCACCGTGAGCCCAAAAAGCGACTTTTTGACAGGGTTTTAGGGGTTTTGGAGGGAAACTAAGGGTGCTTTCCCTCCAAAAACACCCTCTCCAAGCCTTTAAGAGACCCTTCTCCCTCTCATTTGTCTCACACATCTCATTTGGAGTGTTTGTGAATTTGCTTGGGAGCTTGGAGAGTGTTGAGTTTTTGCTATAGTGGAACAACAGAGTTTAAGCTAAGTAGTAGTCATCATGCCTCCAAAACCCAGAGATACTGCATGGGCTCATTGTGATATGATTGATGGCAAAATGATCTGCAAATATTGCCAAAAATCCATTGAAGGGGGGGTATTAACAGGTTCAAGCAACACTTGGTTGGGATAGGAGGCCATGTAAATCCATGTGGAGCACCAAATGAAATAATAGGGCATATTAGGGCAGAATACGTTCAGAAGTTTGAGACTCAAGTCACTGAACCAATAGAGAAGTTTGTGACTGCAAAGTTTGGGAGTCAAGACTCAACCAACTGAGTTTGATCATGATGACTCATGAGAAGTTTCAAGTGATAATGTTGATCACTATTATCATATATGTAGACTTGAGTCTTGTAGTAGGCCACTGGCCCTATAGTTTGTAGGCTTTGTTTTTGCACTCTAGAGGCCACTTAGAGCCTCATTGCTTACGTATTTTGTCGATGATATGTATTGCACTCGGTGCCATTTTTGATATATTCACCTTTACATGGTATATAAATGAGCAATCTTTGCATATTTGTCTCTATTGGCTTGGAATCATGGTTTTAAATCTTAAAAATAGTTTTTTCATTGAAAAAAAATTATTTAATCTATTTTTCTAAAACCGGTTCGTTTAGACCAAACCAGTTCCGGTTAGATCGGTTTCGGTCGATAAATCGGTTCATTAGGTGGACAGGTCTGGTTTTAAAAACACTGCTTTCAATAACACAATTATGTTAAAAAAATTCACATTTTTATGATAAGATAAGAAAAACAAAATGACCATAACAAACAAATGACTTATTGAATTCTGAATCTTGGTTTAAAATTATATGTAACACTCACAATAAAATATTCATAACTTTGAAATCAAATGTCCTCGACCAGGACATGCCATAGCATTTGTATATATCAGGTATGACGAAGGAGATCTTATGTGACATGTAAGATTACCAACAAAGTAAAACTATAAGATGGTCTATCCCCCTATTGTCTCCACAATCATAATAACATGGAATCAATATGGAGGTCCACGATGGAGAGTTTGAAGTCCAGCAACCACAATGTATTAAAAGTGTTTTAATATTTCATAAGTGGCAGTAGATGTTGTTCTTCATGAGTCGATCTTTCAGAGTTTTTAAGTGATGTTGAGACACTAAAGATCTGGTGCAAACTATAGTTGAATCGACACTTCCATTGTTCCATAGGTGACACGTGACATATGATAACTTTCATAAGGTAGTGTTATTGACGCTGTGATAGCCCCCTCGCCCAAATAAACCAATAAAGATGGGTGGTGAATACACTCAGAGAGAAAAAGTGGCAACAAGCAGGATTGTGGTCCAAATTCATTATGACAAGGAGGAGGCTTTGTGCTTTCAACTACGTAATGTTTTGGGCTACGTAGGTTCGATGATGTACTAGCACACTCAAGAAATGATTGTTTGTTTCATTCAAGTGGGATTGTTAATGATTTTTGCATAAGAGATAAATGCATGTTCATTGAATTTCAAGGAAACTATTTGGACTTGGATTCTAATCCAACTTACCCTGATCAAACAAATTGTGATTTATTGAATAACATTCCTTCCAAAGAGTATGAAATATGTATTTTTTTCCCCTTTTCCCTAAGGTGAACATAGTGAACGTCTAGGTGACACCTACGAGAATTAAATCATACTAGATCGAGCACCCAATGAGATTTCATCATGAAAAAAACATAGTGAACATCTAGGTGACACCTACGAGAATTAAATCATACTAGATCGAGCACCAAATAGGCCTGACATAAAACACATTGTTAGTGATGGATACAGTAAAACACAAAAAATGACATTAGTTAAATATATACACAAATTTTACAATTTTTATAAAAGAATTGTGTTTATAAAGTGAAATTATCGACAAATTTTTTTAGGTCTAGAGTATGTCTTAAAATCACAATATTAGTTAAATATATACACAAATTTTACAAATTTTATAAAATAATTGTGTTTATAAAGTGGAATTATTGACAATCTTTTTTAGGTCTAGAGTACGTCTTAAAATCGTTTTTGTTTGGCTAAGAGTTTGAGTTTATGAGACAAAGAAACAAGTTAATGGACGTAGATGTAGAGGCATTTCAGGGTAATTTGAGGGTCATGGTTTTCTAGAATAACTATGGTGAGTCAACCTCCATTATGGATTATGGAGGGTCATGGTTTTCTGGAGTAACTATGGTGAGTCAACCTGTGTTATGGATGGCCGCTAGCGATGATTAGCCATAATATGAGTTTGACAATTGAATTATAATTTTTTCCCAATATGTTAAAAAAAACACTATCCATAATATGAGTTAAACAATTGAATTATATTTTTTTTCCCAATATGTTAAAAAAAACTAGATAGAAAATATTAAAATATTGTGGTGAACAATTTGCTATTGTTTTAACTAAAACATCATAAAGAAAACATACTCGTTTTCCATAATATGTTAAAAAGGAAAAAAATAGACAAAAATATTAAATTATTATGGAGAGCAATTCACTAAATATATTTCAAATATGTTTTTAACTAAATCATAAAGAAAACAAGAATTGTGTTTATTAAATTCTAATTGCTTAATCTTTGAGAGATTTGTAAACCTACTAAATTGATTTATACATTGAAAAAGGTGATTTAAACAACACAAAACTACAATTTCATTAAAAAATAAATTACTTAATTCTAAAAAAACTAAAAATTAAAATAGTTAATAATAATCGTCATTTTAGAAAAATACACATATATAAAATAAACAATTTTCTATATCAAACACAAAAAATAATAATAATGATTATATTTATTAATAAATTAAACAAAAAATAACTCATAAATAAACACTTTTCTAAATATAAATTTAGTACACCACCACATACACACAACAACACACACACACACACACACACACACACACACACACAAATATATTATAATATTTTATAAACCAAAACTAATATATTTTTATAAAATAATATAATATGGCATAAAACACTATTAAAAAATATCTTTTAACATAATTATATGAAAAATTCAAATTCTTTAATGAGTTGTCTAATAATGCGACTTTTTGGAGATTCCGGTGACGGAATCCGGCGGAAGAAATGAGGTTAAATCTTGATTTTTAGCAGTTAAAATGGTTTTTTAACTGCATATTTGGATTCACCGCCCTGAAAAACCCCTGGGAGCCATTGATTGTGCAGAAACTAGCTATCAAACTTGGGATTCCAATGAATTGCTGCCGGATTTTGACCGGAAAAATCCGCCGGAAAAGATTTCAAAAAGTCGCGTTATAGACTACTGCTTCTTTAATTATAAGTATGATCAGAGTGATATTTAAGGTTTCTAAAATGTAAACCAATTGATTTCTATGGAAATAATATTAATTTCGTGTACTCTTTATAATTGCAAGTATAAACCATATCAATCCATTTACATCGAGTTAATTCATCATGAAAACTCACTTCAAGTTCAAATCTTAGACTATTATTGATGATCAAACTCATCGCCCACTCAGAGTACAAGACATACCTCAATTTCTTATTCAGGGTAGAGACTTATATTCTATTCTAATATCGCGAAGTTTCTAGGAGCAAAATGTCCAGATAAGATATTAATAACATTTTCAAAATATTAGAAGCTGTCAAAAACACGTTCTTCACTCTTCAAACCATGTTATGCCAGACGGTCATTTAAAATTTTTCAACATATTTAAAGACTAAAATGGCTTCTAACGGGCAAAATTCCAAACCTGCTATCAAGGACCTTTTGAAAACAATCAACCGATTCTTGTACGGATTGGTTTTGTACAATGCTATCAAGGACCCTTTAAAAACAATCAACTGATTCTTGTACGGATCGGTCTTGTACAATGCTATCAAGGACCCTTTGAAAACAACCATTTTTTTGACCCTTTGAAAACAACCATTTTTTTTTAAGTAATGATTTATCATTGGAGAAGCCTAGTTTTTGACCAAATTTCTAATATTCAAGCCTATGGCCTTGCTATTGCTATGCAATTCATGGTAATGTTTTTTCCAAAGAAAAAAACGGTAACTTTTTATTAAAAATATAATAAAGGAAGTTACACCAGCTTAAACGAATAAGACAAGGCTCAAGCCGTCAATCTGGGCTCTTTGAGCTTTACACGATTAACGCATCGTTAGGAGACTAACGTGCACATAGAAGGTGAGAAAAGAGAAAGAAGAGATACAGAAAAAAAAAGAAGGAAGAAAAAGACAGCCATGTCAAGATTTCCGCCCCTTTTTCTTTTCGACCTTGCGCCACTCTCCTTGAGTGGGCTCGATCGGAACAATGACCAAATGAGACTCAGTTTTCTGCAATCCTGTTTCCTTGTCAGAATCTGATGAATCAGAATGATGTTGCCGTTTATTACGCCCCATACCATGGTCCGTGCTTGTCAGCACAGCCTGTTCGTGTTGAATCTCTGCTTGATTTGTATGAAGCTGTGGTGTCTTCTGATCTGATGTGTTTTCCTTCTGGTTCCCTGTTTCATCATTCTCTGTAGTGGTGTCATCATCTTCTCCTTCTGTTTCTTCGTCTTCTTTGTTCGAAGAGGCTTTCTTTTCAGCTGCATTCTTCTTCATTAGCTCATCAATGTTCTGCCAACCCTTTGGCTTCCTTTGCTGTGGCTTGTTCTTGTTCTGGCTTTTGCAAGCGTTGAGCAAATGCCCTGTTTGTTGACATCCCCTGCATCTAAAAGCTGTGTTCTCATAGTCCAGAGGTTGTTTCCATCGTGTGTTGTTGAAGGTTAAGATGATGCTTTCAGGTAGCCCTTTGCTAAGGTCTACCTCAACGCATATCCTAGCAAAAGTAAAAATGCCTTTTATGTGTCTCTCTGGATCAACCTTTAGCATTCTTCCAAGGGTATTCCCAATAACTGATAGGGTGTTATGATGCCAAAAATGTATTGGCAGGTTATGCAATCTAACCCATACAGGCATCCTTGTTACCACCATAGTATTGGGGTCGAACTCTGGGAACCATGGGGTAATAAACAGACCAGCATTGCCCCAGAACCATGGTCCTTCACTGAGAATTTTTTCCTTTTCTTCTTCTGTGTAGAAATTTACAATAAAAAAACCTTTTGAGCATAGATTGATTTGACAGTTTTCTGTCCAGGTCGTGTGTATCCACTGATACAACGCATCAGTTTTAGGCCAAAAACCGTTAAATCTGCAAATAACAGCGTTTTTTATTAGATCTGTAAAAATATATTTTACCTCTAGTAAGTCCAGCGATATGGAAGGGTTTTCTGGGGCTTGGTCCACAATATACTGCCCTGGAGGAGTATGGGCTGCTGTAGATTCTTTCCCTTTCGGGAAACCTTTCCCTTTAGCTGCATCACAATAGGAGCCTGTAGATTTTGAAGCTGCTCCCTTAGATCCGCCCCTCAATCTGTGAGTGAGGACAATAGTTGAGTCCTTTGCAACCTTGTAATGTTGGAGAGAAAGTTGATCCTGCATGCATTGCCCAGAAAAAATTAGTATTTGGGTTGTGACTGGAACTCCTAGTTTGACTTGGATCTCTCCTTTTAGATCCATTACATTCATTTTGTCCCAGATCTGCATGCAAACGTGACTGCCTGCAGTTGTTTTAATGAAGATTTGCATCGGGACCACTCTCTCTGTTATGGCCAGGTCCTGTTCTTCGCATTTTTGTTCTAGATCTGGCAAAACCCCAGATTGTTTTTTCCTGGATCGATTCAGATCTGATAGATCCGCCTTTTTACTCCAGCCCTTTTCCAGATCTGGAGTGCCATTGTCCAGAACGAGATCTCTGTTGTGGATATCTCCCACAAGCCTATCGATGACTGCTGGCCCTCTGACAGAGAGAGGCTGCAAGAGGAGAAAAGCCCGGATCTGCATAAAGATTAGCAGGGTATCCGTCAGATTCCATGGGGTCGGTACCATACTTCCCCCCCGAGATTTTGTTTCATCTCTGCTTTTAGAAACCGGCCCAAGACCTTCATACTGATTCCATATCCCGCCATTTGAGGGGACGAGACTGCCATCCATGTACAGGGTGCTTGCGCGGAAGACGCCATCACCAGCCCGTAGCCAAGAAAAGGGGACAAACCCCGGGCTTCATTCTCTTTTGGACAGGGCAAGAAAGACCTTTCCAGCAAAGGTTATCACCCGAAACCGGAGGTAGTGTGCAGAGGAAGGTTGCTCATCCGTCAAGCATCGAAACGATTTGCAACCGAATACATCGACTGGTCTTGTGACGGCGGCGCTGAAACATCGACCCGAAACCCTAGGGCCAAGAAAAACCTCCATCTTCCCTAATTCATGGTAATGTTATATTCATCATTTTACTTAAATTTTTAACATTACCATGAAATGACTTGGGTTGTTTGAGAGTAGTTCCAAACTCATTGAGTGGAAAAAGTAGAATTTTAGATCCCACTCAAAATCTAGGAGACTAAACCGTTTTTCAGGATTTCAGGATTTGGCGATTGCAATGTTTCGATTGGATTTTGTCATGTACGAGGGTATGGAACTAGCATATAATCAAGAGCACCAATCCCTCTATGTATCTTGATGTTAGTGGCATTGATTGTTGAACTCCTCTATCATGATCCTACTAAAAATGTACCCATCACTCAAACAAAATCTTGAATTGACATTCTAAGCATTTTCTATCTTATTTTAATGCTTAGAGGATGATATCGATGACGAAGATTCCAATATAGGCAAAGATTTTGATGATATGTATGTATTGGTTGTAGCATGATTTTTTTTGAATGTTAGATGCCATCTAGGACCTTTTTGTTGATGTATTTTCGATTCAGAGATGAATTGCACTCAATGTTATTTTGGTTATTTTCACCCTTACAAGCTATATAAATGAGAACATTTGTTTATTTGTGTATAAATGGTTTGGATTCATATGGATGCGCATTAATACATAGTTTTTTGTATGTTTGTTTAAATTTGAATATTAAATGTGTTTTTAGTTAACCGGTTTTTTGGTCTAGTTTTTTTTACCGGTTTTGGTCCAGTTCCAATCGATTCCCAGTCCAAGCAGCCTACTTGTTTGATGACTGGTCCAATTTTGATAACATTTATTTGTAATGCATATGGCTTATTTCTTTCAAATGTTTCATTTCCCTATCACATTAATTAATAGTCAGACCAAAGCTAAATATGATCTTCAACGATGCAGAAGATAAGTATTACTTGCCATTGGAAGGAACGAATGCTTCTTCCTTGAAGCATGGTTGGAGTCATCACTTTATGTTTCTTGTGTCACTTTGAAGATGTAATTTGTGGTGACAATAAGATTGTCTATTCAGTTTTGTGCAAGTGAGTGACATCTTCAATAATATCTTAGTCATATGATGAAGGTATGGGGTATTGCGTGTTTCTTTTGATAAGTAAACATAACTTACCATGAGAATGAATAAATGTTTCGTCCTTGAATTATGGTTGAAGTTATCACTTGATATTTCTTATATCACTTTGAAGATGTAATTTGTAGTGGCAATATGTGGGACATCCAAAATAATTTTTAGTCACATGAAGAAAGTATAGGCTTTATTTTCTCATCAAGAAAACATCATAAATTATGTCATGTTGATGCCATTTTTTGGAAGCCATTAAATCTTTTGTTGATTTATGTTGTTTAATGAATGAATGTTGGTTGTATGTGAGAAGGCAATTGTTAGTTTCAAGAGGAAGCAATGGAGGATTAATGTGAAACAAAATCCCAAATTACGAATATGTGAGAGTATTTTTTACTTAAAATGATGGAAATCACACTTTGTTGGTTCCCAAGGTGTTTTAAATACAAAAATGAGGTTAATTACTATTTTAGGATTTTAAAGTATCTTTCACCCAATTGTTTGTATGATAACACTACTTTACCTTCGTAAATATATCCATCATAAAAAAACCTTATTTCAGCATTAGAATACAATAAACTTTACAATAAATTTGCATCATTGATTGAATACATTAGAGATGTTGTTTTATGAAGTTTTCTTCTTCAGAAATTAAATTTACATTGTTAAGTTATGCGTATCCATGGATATTTTTTGAAGGCATGAGAGCCTTTTGGTTTGCAATTAGGCTTCCATCTTTCTTGTTTCAAGTAGAATGCCATGTTGATAAGAAATTAAAATAATGGTATGCAAAACTCTTGAAATAATGATATAGTAGAAAAGATAGACAGAAAATTTGGAGGCACAATGCAACAAGGTGTATCATTTGGTTATTAATTTGGTAAGGAGTTTGCGATCAACAACTTCTTTGAAAGGATGTCGATTGGGTCATCTCCAGATGAGGGAAATGAAGAAGAGTTTGTTCAACAAGCCCTTGGAAATGTGGAAATGGAATGCTTGGCTCAAGAGATAATCTATGGAGGAACATATTGAAGCTAACAATGAACATGCTTTCACTAACATTTTCTTATGATTTGCAAAGTAATTTTGATTTTAGGCTTGTTTAATAGGATATATACAAAGTCAACACTTTTGGTATTCCTTTGTGAGGTAAAATCAAATGTTTTTAATTGGATTGTCTATTCTTAATAGTGACAATAGGATTGTCTATTCTTTTTTGCACAAATGTGTGACATCCAAAACAATAATAGTCATATGAAGAAAGTATAGGCTTTCTTTTCTCATCAAGAAGTCATCATAAATATTGTCATGATTGATGTCATCGACTCTCTATGGTTTTTGGAAGCCTTGGAATCTCTTGTTGATTTATGTTCTTTAATGAATGAATGTTGGTTATATGTGAGAAGGCAATTTTTGGTTTCAAGAGGGAGAAATGGAGGACTAATGTGGAACAAAATCCCAAATTACGAATATGTGAGAGTATCTTTGACTTAAAATTATGGAAATCGCACTTGTTGGTTCCCAAGGTGTTTCAAACACAAAAATGAGGTTAATTACTTTTTTAGCATTTTAAAGTATCTTTCACACAAATGTTTGTATGATAACACTACTTTACCTTCTTAAATATATCCATCATAAAAGAGCTTCTTTCAACATTAGAATACTATAAACTTTATGATGAATTTGCATCTTTGATTGAATACATTGAGATGTTGTTTTATGAAGTTTCCTTATTCAAAAACTAAATTTGCATTGTTAAGTTATGGGTATACATGGAATTTTTTGAAGGCATGGGAGCCTTTTGGTTGGCTTGGCAACCATTTCGCGTCCTTTGTTCTTGGGTTTCTATCAATTGGTAATGTCTAGGGCGTGGGATATAATTTGTGTAAATAATGGTGTCTGTTGTCACGTGAATTGTTCAGTGTGGGTTGAAGGGCTCCTATGGGTGGGTTTTCTTGGGTGTTTGAGAGTCTTCTGTGTCAAGGGTCTTATGTTTTGTGTGAATATGAATATTTGTTTAATGGTGTTGGAGAATGGACCCTCTGTAGAGGCCACTGCAACCTCTGTCCAACAATTTGGTGCTTCTAATGAGTCTAAGGTTTGTGTCATGAGCATTGGGGATGATATAGTGGGTTGGAGCTTTGGTTCTGGGATGTATGTGTCTGGTATTTTCTCTTGTTTTCTGCAGGCATAGGTATACATAGTAGGTACTCCAGGTGCACCCTCTCGATCTCTGTCATGCCATCACATCAACGAATTCATTGTAGGTAGGGAGAGGGAGCAATGGTCCAAGAGGGTAGAGAGGAGTGAGGCTTTTCTCTCATGACTCGGCTGCCACTTACTTCAATGCAATTCTGCTAGAAACAAGGAAGGAAATTCACAAAATTTAGACTCAAGCTGGTGTGGAGAGACAATCCCACTTAGATTTAGAAATCTTAGAGGATATGTCGACTTGGCTTCTTAATATTGGGCACACAAGGGGCAGGAAGAAGCAATATCAGAGCGCAGTGGCCCTGCACTAGCAAATGAAGACATTGTTGGGTTTGTTCCTGAAAGACAAGCAAGTGGAGCGGTCTTGGAAGACAAAAAAAGAATGCTCATGAATCAATGCGTATGTTTGGACAAGATTGATTCTTGCCTTGCCCATGTGGAGGGGCACATTGCAAATGTGAATTTGATAGTGGGAATTTGCTAGATCCTCTAGATTTGAGCGTGAGGGTACCAACAACAATATCTTCTTCAGACAATGATTAATGTTCCTAGTGGCTGGATTTGTAGTTCTATGTTCTTTTTGTTTTGGTTTTTCCTAGTCAAAAGGGCTTTTGGCTTTATGATGTACTTAGTTTTTATTACTCTATGTGTTGGTCATGGTGTAGTGTTCAATCTTATGAATTTTGTGGCCATGGTGTGGTGTTTAGTCTTGTGAATTTTGTATCCAGGGTTGTATGGAAATATGTAAGCCAACTAATGGTAATGGTTTGAGGAGGATTAAAATCCTCAGGGCGCATTTTGGAAAAAATATGTAATCCTGATTTTTTGACATTACAAAGCATTAATTTACAAAAAGAAAGTTGCAAATTGTAAGTTGTTTTTTATTTTTTTTTGAATAAGAAAAAAACCAACAGATTTTCTATTAGTAAAACAATGTTTATAGATACAATATATGCCATGTTCTTATCCACTCCTCTTGATAGCTAATACAATTTAAATCTATGATCAACATAGCATTGTATGTCCTGTAACCATATATCTGAGATATACATCTTATCCATTTTGTGACTATGTACATCTAATCGTAACCTATAAATATTTAAAATTGTAGCAAAAATTAGTCTATCAGGTAGCCATATATAGATGCCTTACATCATATAAGCACATTAAGTTGGTTTTCTTTATATATATTTTGTTAGTAATAAGAATGTAATTGTAACAGCGTTTTCGGTAAAAATCACATAAAATAAAATCTCGTCGACGCGTTTTGAACCAACCAGTGTGGTTCATCTTCAGGACAAGATGAGGAATCAGATCTTCCAGGGTTCATTTTACTTATATTCAAGGGTCCTCAGATGAAATCGTGAGGTTCCTGAAAAAACATAATATTCCTTTTTCTTTTAGATCCTTTCGCACTATTCGAAATTCTCTTCATTTTCGGCCAAGGACCCTATTAACCCTAAGGATGGGAAGGGTGTTCATATGATTCCTTGTTCATGTGGGACTCCTTATATTGGTGAGACTGGTCGGTCAATAAATCAAAGGATTTGTGAGCATGCTGCAGACATAAAGCATGGAAGGTCTCGCTCCTCCGCATTGGCTGAACATGCGGAAAAAACCAATCATCACATTTGCATAGAAGAGACAAAGGTCATCGCTAGGATTGACCACTTTCATCATCGAAAATTCAGAGAGGCCTTAGAGATCGAACAAAGGCCCGTCAATCTGAATAGAGACGATGGTTGGAGCATTAACAAGTGTTGGATCCCTGCTCTTTCTTCCTAGATTTTTCTTGTTTTCCCAATTCTCTTCCTAATTTTATTTTTTTTAATAAAGTTAAAATTAGTTAAATAATTATTAT